>RWGY01000031.1:17738987-17808671 GCA_007726485.1 Eragrostis curvula
TGACTCACTCTTGCCAAAGAAATGTGATGAGTGTAGATGGGAAAGAATGTGTGATGAGTTCAGTTTGAGATGAGTGCGCGGGCCAAATGCGCGTCTTTGAGTTGGAGGCTTCGGATGTTAAAATTAATGAGAGAGTAGAGAATGAGTGTGAAAAAGGTTGAGTTAGTGAAAGCGATTGGAGGCAAAGGTCGGCGTGTTGGAGACACTGCTCTCATCTGTCATGTTCTACCAACAGGAGAGTTGAGTTGCCAGGTGGATGCATATGTCTGTTGGGGTAAATCTGGGTGAGGAAGATGAAAGCAAGCATAGTCAGCTGCGGTTGCGTAAGTGGAGCACCCATCAGTCACTTCGGTAACGTGCCAACAACGTCCATATGGACGGAGGTACTCAGGCACAAGCACTGCTCACATATAGACAATCAAGTAGAGTGGGTCATAGACTCAGGACATCCAAGCAGTTACTGGCATATCTAGTTTCCTCACAACTATAGTCCACATATACACATTCTGAATCCGTTCAAACTGCCGATGGCACGTCTCAAACCCGTCCATGGGGTAGGGTCTATAGAGTGTACACCATCCCTTAGTCTGTCATCGGTGTTGCATGTTCCTTCATTCCCAGTCAATCTTCTGTCGGTTAGTTCCTTAATTGATCAATCAAGTGCACAGTTACCTTTGATGAAACCTCTTATGTTTTTCAGGAGAGAGGAACTGGGAGAAGATGTTGGGACTGGGATCACACGCAATGGGTTTGTGGTTTATCAATCATGAGGAGTTAAGCAATGGTTGCAGATGCAGGAGAAGCTGAGAGGAAAATTTGTTTTACTCCATTGTCGGTTGGGACATTCGTCATTTTGACACTCTAAGTAAGTTTATACTACCCAGAGTTATTTAAGGGGTGGACAGGAGTAGACTTGTGTGTGATGCATGTGAGCTTTGGAAAGCATACGAGATCTACCTATCCTAGTATTGGTCTTCGAAGTTGTGAACACTTTTATGTTGAATACCTCTGACGTTGGGGTTCCTGCCACAGTTACTTCTGTGAGTGGTGCTAAATCATTTGTCACCTTCATGATGCAATACCCGCATGACTTGGATTTTATATGCTCAAAACCAAGAAGGTGAGGTGCCTAAGTGTTTTCAAGACTTTCATAAGTTGATTAGTAATCAGTTCAATGCAAAAGCAGAATTATTCGTTCTGACAACGGAACAGAGTATGTTGAATAATGAATTCCAATCATACACTTCAAATCAGGGGATATTCATCAAACCACTTGTCCTGGTACTCCACCTCAGAATGGTGTAGCTGAGAGGAAGAATCGTCACTTATGTGGAGGTAGCAAGATCTCTCATGTTTCAAATGAATGTGCCTAAGTATTTGTGGAGTAAAGCAGTGATGACAGCCGTATATCTCACAATCGTTGCCCTCCAGAATACTGGTATGAAATCACCATCTAAGCTTCTGTAGGCCATCAAAGTTTAGAGTTCCACCAAAAGTGTTTGGTGTGTTTGCTTTGAAGGGATCATCGACCTTCGGTGGGCAAGTGGATCCTCAAGCAGTCAAGTGCATATTTGTTGGGTATGCTCCTAATCAAAAAGGATACAAGTGTGGGACCCTGTTGGAAAGCGATTATTTGTGAGCATGGATGTGACATTTCGGGAATTTGAACCTTACGACACAGAGAAGGGTGATCTAAATCAGTTTCTGAGGAGTTCTCTCCAGTCACAAGAATGTGACAGTAGAGAGGGGAGAATGAATGTGGAAATGGTGATGACAATGATGGTAGTGCTACTCGGGGAGGTAATTATTGGAACCATTCCGGTTCCAATTACAACTCGTACAGATGGGGCTGTTGAGACATTGGTAGTGATGCCAATGAAAATGAGGTGGTTGATGAGGACAAGGAAGTAGTTGATGATGGTGAGGACAATGAGGTGGTGGTTGTCGGGACAATTCCTTGTCCCACTAGAAGCATGGAGACAAGAGGGATGATAAGCAGGGGGAGAAACAAATCATAGTGTATGAGACGAAGCGGACTAGGAACAGGGGGAGCAACCACAACCGAAGAAGTGTCTGATACTCCAGTCCCAACCCCATCCTTGGACCCCTCTCTTCAACCGTACCGACTCCAACTGTTAATATCTCTCCCACTCTGATCATCTAGACTTGCCTATTTGCACAACGTAGAGATCCTAGACCTAATGCTGGAAAACCTCCTCCTCGTTATGGTTTTGATGAGTCTGACATGCCAATTACCTTTCATATTCTAGTGTCTCACCTGCATATAGGAAATTTGTTGCATCATTACAAACGTGTCTATTCCGAGGACTGGAGGTGTGCTAAACAAGTCCAAAGTGGAAGGAGGCAATGAAGGAGGGTTGAGTGCTCTTCAAAAGAACAAGACATGGAGCTTGTTCGTCTTCCAGAAGGAAAGAAGGCGGTGGGATGCAAGTGGGTCTTCACGGTAAAACAGACCCCGGAAGGAAAGGTGGAAAGGTACAAGGCAAGATTAGTGGCGAAGGGATATAGTCAGAGTCGATGGAATTGACTATGATGAAACATTTGCACCTGTGGCAAGAATGGGCACAGTTAGGACTTTATCTCATGTGCAGCCAACTTTGGTTGGCCTCTTCATCAGTTGGATGTGAAAAATGCATTTCTTCATGGTGACCTGCAAGAGGAGGTTATAGGAGATTCCTCCGGATTTGCAAATGAACAAACCGTAGGTAAGGTGTGCAAACTGAAAAAGTCACTTTATGGTTTGAAGCAGTCACCACGTGCATGGTTTGATAGATTCAGGCGAGCAGTGTGTGATATGGTTACTCTCAATGCAATGGAGATCAACACAGTGTTCTACAAACACAAAGGTCTTGTATCACTATTTTGGCTGTTTATGTTGATGATATAGTGATCACTGGAGATGATGTGGAGGAGATCAAAGCTTGAAGCTAAGGCAGGGAGAGCCTTTGAGGTAAAAGATCTTGGACCCCTTCGATATTTTCTTGGGATTGAAATTGCGAGGTCACCTAGGGGAATATTCTATCCCAGAGGAAGTATGTCCTTGATCTATTGACAGAAACTGGAATGTTGGGATGTCGTCCTTGTGGTTCACCCATTGATAGAAATCACCAAATATGTGCTCAGTCAGGTGATCCAGTTGATAAGGAAAGATCAAGGCTAGGTTGTCGGTTGATTTACCTTTGCCATACAAGGCCTGATATTCATATGCAGTGGTGTGGTGAGTAGGATAGGTCAGTGCATGATCCAGAGATGTGGACATATGGAGTGTTTATCAAAGACTAGAGCGTATTTGAAGGGACATCCTGAAGGCGGCTTTGGTTTAGAGCAAACCACCACTATTAATGTTGGAAGGTTATTGTGATGCAGATTAGGCGAGTAGTAGAGATGACAGGAGATCCACATCGGATATTGTGTGTTTGTGGGAGTAATCTTGTTTCATGGCGAAGTAAGAAGCAGCTGTGGTGTCTAGGTCTACGGCGAGGCGGAGTATAGAGCTATGGCATTGACTCTATGTGAAATGATGTGGTAAAAAGTCTTTGAGGAGCTTCGGGTGTTGAGGAATGAGGCTATGGGACTACATTGTGATATGTAGCGGCAATCAACATTGCAAATAATCCCGTTCAGTTTGACCGAATGAAGCATGGGGGAGATTGATAGATTCTTCATCAAGGAGAAGATTGAAAAATCACCCGATGCTGCAATCCCAACAGACTTCTGGAAGCTGAGGAAGCTGAGGTCGATTGTATTAACTGACGTTAAGAATCTGAGAAGCATTTGCAAGCCAAGGGATTTTCCCTCTCTGGAGACCATACGAGTGGAGGATTGCCCAAAGTTGAGGGACATCCCACTGAGCAGCACCCATAACTTTGGAAAACTGAAGCAAGTCTGTGGCTCAGTTGATTGGTGGCAGAAACTACAGTGGGAGGACAGGGAGGAGGCAACGCATATGGAGAGCAAGTACTTCATTCCAATCTAACAATATCCTATTTTTCGATGGTTCTCTCTGTATTGTCACGAGTACTTCGGCCCAATCTTAGTTTGAACGACATGGAGGCTTCTCTCTGTATTGCCGCGCACATATAAGATAGTCTGGAATCTGGAAATGTTCTGAGATGTATCTACGAGTAGGCTCTACATGTACACTGCTGATGTTAACATACTGTACATGATATAATTCATTTATTCATTTATTAAATGCTATCCAATACATTCAAATGATTTTCTTTTGGAAAAGAACTCTGTGTCTACCGTATCTCCTACAGTATAGACACACGAACACTTTTATGAATGATCTACTCACGAACCAGAGTTTTCAAGCAGAGCGCATGCGTTCCGCTTCCGCATCCCGGCTCCGCCACGCGCCCACGCCGAGAGCCGAGCAGCTTCACATCCAACGGGACATTGCCAATTGCAGTGGCGCTGCACGCTCGGAGTGAGGAACCTGACGAAGCTCACAGCAGCATATGTGTGATGTTCAAATCCCATGTTTGGGGCCATCCGTTAGTCAAAATGGGATAGCGGGTGCCGGGTGGAGCAGCAGTTCCAGCATATGCGTGCGCGCGGGGGATGGGCGATCCATACCAAACAGTCCTAAGCCCTAACGAACTATCAACAAGCTAGGCAAGGGCTCGGATGGGCGAGCGGCGAGAGCAGCACTAATTCCATACCCATCAGTCTCTGCTCCACCTCCCGTGTGTTGAAACTGCACGCTCCAGCTACCATGTCTAGCAAGCTTAGCCACACCCCCGCGCCGACCGCCGGCGAGAAATCGCCAGTGGAATCCTCTCGCAAGCGCGGCGACGACGAATGGACTGAGACACAGACGAGTGCGCTTCTGCAGATCACACTTTCGCTGGAGGCCAACCGGCAGGCCGGGATGCCTGACGGATCCTTCTGGGACCATGTCGCCAGGTAGGCGAAGAAGCCACTTCCCATCTCCAAATTCAGATTCTCCTTGCGATTTTCTAAAGCTTTCCATGTAGGAGACTTTCTGCGGAGCATGCTCTGGCTCGTACAGCAAGCGAGTGCAAGAAGAGGTACAAGGAAGTGGCGATCTTCGACAACGACGGGGAGGAGGGCCCTCATGTGGCTGAGGACGACGACGAAGAAGAGAGAGGAGGATGCAGGTGACAAGAGCATGATCCGCTTCCAGGGAAAACTTGATTCCTCTACTCCTGATCCAGTGCACGGCGCCGCCGCCCCCATCGACAAGAGTATACTTGGAGCTCCCCTGTTTTGTTGTTGCGGCCGAACAAAGCGGAGGCGGGTGAGTACTGGTTCGTGGCTATTTAGCCGATGTAATCAGTTTGTGCTGTGTGTGGTGAAAAGCGACAAGTGTTTGTGTTGGTGCTGGTGTGCAGTGCCGAAATTACTTATGCGTTCTGCTACTGTTCTTCTTCCCCCACAGAACCTCGCGTGTGTTTCCCCTTCCACACAGAGAGTGGGAGAGCTGGGCCAACAAATAGTTACTTGGAGCTCCCCTGTTTTAGTAGTTAACTTGGAGCTCATGATCTGGACAATTTCACTAAAAACCATTATCAAATCCATCGATCGTATCGATCATGCAGGCTCCAGGGGAAGGTGGCCATCGTGACGGGCGGCGCGCGGGGTATCGGCGAGGCGATCGTGCGGATGTTCGTCGAGCACGGCGCGCGGGTGGTGATCGCCGACATCGACGACACCGTCGGGGAGGCCCTGGCCGCGGCGCTGGGCCCGCAGGCGTGCGCCTTCGAGCACTGCGACGTGTCCGTGGAGGCGGACGTGGAGCGCGCCGTGCAGAGCGCCGTGGCGCGGCAACGGGCGCCTTGACGTCTTCTGCAACAACGCCGGCGTGCTCGGCCGGCAGACGATCGCGGCCAAGCGCATCGCCTCCATGGACTCCGCCGAGTTCGAGCGCGTGCTGCGCGTGAACGCGCTGGGCGCCGCCCACGGCATGAAGCACGCGGCGCGCGCCAGCATCGTGTCGGTGGCCAGCGTCGTGTCGGTGGCACGGCGGAGGAGGCGGCAGCATCGTGTCGGTGGCACGGCGGAGGAGGCGGCAGCATCGTGTCGGTGGCCAGCGTCGCCGGCGTGATGGGCGGCATGGGCCCGCACGCGTACAACGGCGTCCAAGCACGCCCTGATTGGGCTCACCAAGAACGTGGCCTGCGAGCTCGGCGGGCACGGCATCCGCGTGAACTGCGTCTCCCCCTTCGGCGTGGCCACGCCGATGCTTGTCAACGCGTGGCGCCACGGCGCCGACCACGACGCCGTCGTGGCTGCGCCGAACGAGAAGGAGGTGGAGAAGACGGAGGAGATGGTGCGGGGCCTGGCGACGCTCAAGGGTACAACCCTGAGGCCGAGCGACATTGCGGAGGCGGCGCTGTTCCTGGCCAGCGACGAGTCGAGGTACGTGTCCGGGCACAACCTCGTCGTCGACGGCGGCGTCACCACCTCCAGGAACTTAATCGGGTTGTGATCCCATCCGTCCGCCCGGCTGGCCGATTTACTCTACTTTGAGTCGCAACTGAAAACTCTGCAACTGAGCACCGACGTACGGAGGTGCTGAGGTGTAGCCTCCGGGGAAAAACGGGAAAAACGTTGTGGTGGTCGAACATCCTTCTACGATCAGAATATAAATATATGTGTTAAAGCCGTATTCATGCTTTCTGCCTATCTCGGTACACGATATTTCTTCACATTATTTCATGATGATCCTGTTTTATACTTCAATAGAGTATGTTAGTTTTCTCAAAGATCCTAAAAATTCATCTCCCCGCGTCATCCAAAACGCTATCGTGGGCGGACGTCCTTCAGCAGCAACAACAACAACATAGCTTTTTGTCCCAAACAAATTAGGATAGACCAAAAATGACGGAAGTCCTTCTGCAATCAGAATATAAATTTATGTGTTAAGCCATATAGTATTTGCGGAATTGGAGAGGATAGTGGGGAGCAGAGAGAGAGAGAGAGAGAGAGAGTTTCGAGAAGAAGAAAGAACAATGTACTCTCTTTTTTTTGAGAGGAAAGAACAATGTAGTTGCCAATTCGCCACCAACTCCGCCAAACGGCCCAAGCATGTGTTGCAAAGAAAGAACCGCTTTGGGCCAGTTTGCTCTTCCGCATGCGGCCCATCTTTCGAGCCCATCTGCTCCTCGCCAACGACAACCTCTTGCGCATTGTTGTCCGTCAATCTTTAAATGCATGATTCTCTCAAATTGTGAGTCCGTTTTTCAATTCGTTTGAACCTACATCTTATTTCGATTTAATTCTACAAATTAAAATTCAATACAAGTTTTATTTAGAAATTAATTTTTTTCATTTATTAAACTTTTCTTGTGCTTACATTTATGCAATTTATATTCGAGCAATTCAATTTAGTAATTATTTCATTAATCAAGTTTAGTTTACCATATGCTCATTTACGCAAACTTACCACATTATACCTTCCTTCACTTTTACCTTGCATATAATTATAAATTTTTTTAATATTCACATGCATGCTGGAATCCGATAACTTTGTTTCAGAAATAAAGTGGATCTCGGTGAGGAACGACGCCGTTCTTTCTAGGAGTTCAACTTCCAGTCAATTGCCTGTGGGATGAACACGGGGCAGGCGCTGGAGATTTGAATTCCTTTATGTTTCCGCTGTGTTTATTTCTTAAGGTACTTTGTCGGCCGTCAAGCCGATATTTTGTCAATTTCAAATAAACTTGATAGTTGAATTTTGATATGGCTATGGTTCCACTGTGATTACCGTGTGTACTTGTCATTGATCCTGGGGCAAGTACGGAAAACACGGAGTTTCGGGTAATTTAATTATCCGGGACACCGCAGGTGGTATCCGAGCTATATTGACTGCAGGTTGACCCCAGATAGATCGGTCGTTAGAATAGATTAGTAAATTGAAGCTATATTTTCAAAAAATTTAAATATATTTAAGAAAAATATAGGGATTTTTCTCTATCTTTCATAAATCTTAGTTTCTTTCCTCATCTATATTTTCATTTGACTTCAAGAAATTATTTATCCCCTCTTATCTCTTTCTCTAGCTACGGAGAAAAAGAAGAATATTGCTCTCTTTTCCCCAACCTTGATTTCATGTATTTCTTCTTGTATCTCCTCTTGCCATTGATTCTTTTTCTCCCTAATCTTATTTCTTTATGTGCTATTATGAGACAAGAAAGAAGATGTAGTAAGAGTGCGATAGTTAATACTAGGACCTCTTCTCTCATTTATTTCAAAATTTCTTAGGAAGTATAGTTGCATAAGTCGTAGAATGAAAATATTAAGGTAGGATTATATGGCATTTTAAAAGTGCTATGCCATAAAGACCTATGAACATAACCAATAAGAAGAAAATTGTTTTAAAAAAATCCCGGCGATTCCATTTGCGGTTGATTTGCCCATTCTTTTCGATTTGGTGTTCTTATGTGATTTTGGGTTTCTTTTCTAAAACGTAAGATAGTTGCTAAAAGAAATAGTTTAAATTTTGCTAACTCTCCTTTAGGATAATAACATACTAATTTGGATTGTGAGCTTTATTGACCCTAACCTCCCGACGTCGCTAATCGCGCCCGACTTAGACTTCTTAACCTCCTAGTTGCATATCTTTCATTTATTGAGAGTACCACATCTTTCCCTTGACCTATTTTCAAACATGACATATCTATAGTAAAGTCGTATTATATTTCTTCTTTTCGCAAATAATTTAGCCTTCTTTGATCATTTTATATAAGATCATTACATAATTAATTTCCATAAATTTTCATCTCAAGTGGGGATACCCCTAATATCATTTCTTTAACCTTGCATCACGTTTTGCATAGCGTGATGGTTTTATTCAACCCACATCCTTTGAAGATTTGCTAGTACAAAATTTTTTATGAAATTCTTTGCCAAAACCGTTCCACTCTTCCTTGATAAATTAATAATTATATTCTATTATTCGAAAGAAGGATAGAATTAACTTCTATAACCATGATATCTTTGTTTTCCAACTCCCTGATTTTATCATGGTTGTTCTTTTGTACCTCTTCGCCGTATGAAACTCCTATGAATTATCTTGTGTTTCCGAGTCAACAAATTTTTCTTTTACTCATAGAGTACTTGTACATTCCATCTATTTTGAAATTTGAATATCCTTCACTTTCATATAAAATGATGATGGTTTCAAAATCTTTCTTACAAAACATCATAGTCGCATAGCATAAAAAATCCTCCATTTGATCAATACTCCATTGAAATATTTTTGCGAGAATGTCAAAATATTTTCTAATTCGGTTTTAACATTCCTCTATTTTGCTTTGAAACTCAAATTAATGCCCATGATCGTATTGTTTTGCATTCACGAAAGTTTTGCCGTTAATTGATACATTCTTTCATATGAACCCTGTTAACCTGATCTTTTAGTTAATCCTCGGTGTTGAATTTTGATTATCATCCGTTCTATTAACAATTGATCTTGAAGTAGCAATGTGCCTAAAATTCAAAATCATGCCTACTTTAAGATCTTGGTCTTGCCGACCAATGATCATTTGCGAAGTACGTCTACATTACTACCACTGAGCTTCCTTGTTTTTTTTCGAATAAACATGTCCTATTTCTATCTTTTATTGAAAAGAAAAGGGATGTGAGGATATTGAATCGTCTCGTCCCTAAATTTTCTATTTCGCTTACCAATTGCTAAAATTGAAAGTATAACCATCTTCGAATATCTTCCTGGAAGCATTTTGATGTTGTCTTTGTATGTCTAATTCTTTGGTCTAGCTACCTTGCCTTGTGGTAAAATTCATTCATTTGAATAACTTGACATCCATTGATCCCGATATCCATTGATATCATTGAGTTGAGAATAATATTCCCCTTACTTATCTACCCTATAGATCAATTGAACCATGTTGATGTGATCTCTGGAATCAACCTTGGTTTTTATGTATTCCAATAAAAAATCTTATTTCCCTTGGTCCACGAAACATAGAGACCTATTGCTCTATGTTGACTTTAAAATTTTCTTTGATCCTGTGTATTCTAAGGTAATCATCTTGTAAACCTTGGAATAATTTTCTACATTATTTCTATAGTTACATCCTATTGTCATAAACTGTTGTCATCCTTATTTGAACGTCAATCGAAATGGTAAATATTCTTTACATGATCTATGGACAAATTCCATCGCTCACCCTATCGATTCTACTCTATCTCCACTCACCATTTCCTTGATGTCAAATTTTATTAGAAGGTTAGCCCATCATTCTCAACTTCCTTTCTTCAATAAGATAATTCATCTACTATATCGCAGCATTACTGTATCTCATGATCACACTTACTCCTATTGTCAATGCAAGCCCCCTTATCTTGAAAACAATGAAAAAAGTTTTTAAATTAACCTTCGAATTTTCAACTTTATGATCTCCTTGTTTTAATAACCATTTTCTGTGAACATCGATTGTTGTAGCTATTATCCGTTTATTGAGCCTCGTAGCATTCTAACGATCCTATAACCAATCCTGTTGGTTTTGTTTTATCATTGCAAACTCGTTTGTTTACATGAATTGAAATTTCATCGGATTCATTTCTAATATTTCTAACTCCCATCTAGTTCTTTGAAAATTCCTTTGTGTTTTGATCATGTCCTAATCTTTTTAGAACAAGAATCTTCTAAAATAATCTTTAGTCGAAAACAAAAATTTTGCAAGATTCATTCAAATTTTTCTTTGCTCTAAATTTTATTTTTGAAAGTTTTTACACCTAAAGTTGAATAAAATAAACCTTGTCCTTAATCATGTGTACTCACTAACCTTTGACGAAACTAGAGCTAGAAAATATATGCTAACCCTCGCGGCGAGATAACATACTTGACCATGGCAACGCAAGAGAGATTTGATGATAACTTCTATACCCCTTGGAAGATGAAGCTTCATGCCGAAGTTCAAAAAGGAATAATGATTACAAAGAAATATTTCAAGTACAAGAAATTGACTATATCAAGAAAGAGGAAGTGGACTACATGGATAGCGCTCGTCACCCTCAGGCCTTGAAGATGAAAGAACTAACTTTATATGTTGTGTTTTGCATTTCAAGTGTTTTATGAATGATAGGTTAAAATTTATTCAAAGGGGGGTAGAACGTAAGATATATCTAACTCTACTAATATTTTGGTCATACGGGTACTAATCTCTTTGTGAGCCAGAAAAAAAAATTAAAAAAATATTGCAATCTTTACTAACAAATGTTAACAAAACCCTGAAGATTTCTTTTAAAGGATTCCTCTTCCTCAAGATACCAATGTTCATCAAGCATGAAGGACATATATACTACATCGGAGAACAATCTCAAGAAATCTACCACATCGAAGAATAAGTAAGAGGAATACGTGAAGATTGTTCCCTATGCGTGGCATGCCGAAGACGAAGAACTAACAATGTCGTGACAATTAATTTCAAAGCCATCCTCACTAACACTTCGCAGAATCTCGAGGACGAGATTCTTTTTAAGGGGGGTGGAACTGTCACATCCCAAAAATTTGAGGCCTAAGATGATGTAGATAAACCTTAAATAAAAATGGGTTCTGTTTGAATTTCAAATTCGAGCTCTTTTGAATTTTCAAATTCATGCATACATGTCATTTGAATGCACACAGAAACTTTCCCCATTTTTTGTGGCAAATTGGCTCGGCCAAAACTTCATCATAGACGCAATTCACAGTGATGTAATTTTTGTGAATTTTTCCGAATTTTTGGAGATCATTTCAATAGGAAGAAAATTCGTGACCACATCAGCCTGTTTGGAAAATTCGAAAAAAAAAAACAGTAATCAAACTACTTGGGCTCGGCCCGTTTAGAAAATAACAAAAATAGAAAATAAGAAACATACCTGTGCAGCCCAGTTAAGCCCAACCTACCCTGGCCCGGCTTGGCCCAACTCGGCCCATGTCGCGAATCGTCGTCGTCCTCCTTCATCGCCAAGTCAAGAACACCGCCGCCGCCCGACCATCACCGTCCCGCCACGCGATGCGCCGCCCTGTGCAGCCACTGTGGGAGTACTATGCAGCGCATCCCAGCTCTCTCTTGCACCCTCTTGCGCTGCGCTGCGCTGGAGACCCCGCCAGCCACTCTTTTCCTCCTCTCCCTCTGACAACTAAGGCCGCCGGCCATAAAAATCGAGCGGAACCGCCTTCTCTCCCTATAAAGGGCACCATTCAACGTCTTTATCTTTTTCTTCCCCTTTCAGTGTTTCCCAGAGACAATTCGTGAAAGACGAGATGGCCCAATTTGAGAGGAATTGAGTTTTCCCCATTTTCCGGCCGCCGTCGCCATTGCCGACGATTCTTCCTTGTTGGTGAGCTAGACCTCGATTCCTTCCGTCCATGTGATCTTCACACTTCACTGATGCCATTTGTATTCTTGTTTGCCTTCAAATAGGCCTGTAGTGCTCTCTCGACGGAAGCTTCCTCTGTTCCGCCGCCGCCGGCCGACTAGCCGTCGTCCTCGGTCACCGCTGCTTGTACCGTTCGTTTGGTGAGTCTTTAAATCACTCGTAGATGCTAAACCTGTACACCAATGACATCGCTGTGCTTGCCTTCCTGAGTTTCGTCGTAGCTCTGCCGTGTTGCCGCCTAGGTTGCCGCCGCTACAGACCATCTCCGATGACGAGACGACCACCGGACGGTCCCTCTCGAGCCTGCGCGTCATCTGGAGTGCACCATCAACGTCCGCCACCACGAATTCACCGCCGGCGAGCTGTCCAGCCACCGCTGCTACTGTGCTTGTGTTGCCTTAGGTTGAACTCACCAGGAGCCGACATGTGGTGCGTTATGATTGGCCAGTTTTGCTTTAATCGTTTTTAACTCAAAATCAATAGGAAAATAATAGGGAAAATTGGGTAAAAATGTTAGAATAAATCTTTGCTATTTTCGGGACTTTTTGGCACTGTCCATCAGAAATATATTGTAGGAAAATTTACTAGTAAAATTTTATAACTAGTTTGTCCATACTTTTATGAAATAACTTATTTCTTCATAGGAATTAATTGGTTATTCACATAATAGGAAAGCATGCAACTTCTATGATTAAATGTGTAGGTTTTGCCTCCTTTTTCATGCACTTAAAATAGAATAATTATCTTATAGGTCATGTTACTAGATGTATTAGGTGCACACCCATTTTATTTGCTCAAATCATTAAATTGCCCTATCTTTTACAGATACAATGTCATAAAATATATGAACATATTAAATTGTTCCCTAATGCATTTAGGATCATTTTCCATTTTTTTAATATTTAAAACATAAGGCATGTCATATAAATATTTAACTTAAGTCATGCATGCTTCTTATGAATAATTGCAGAATTACCTTTTTGAAATAATAGGAAGCTTTATATGACAACCATTTCCATAAGTAAAATATACATGTAGATCCCACCATACTCCTTATATATAATTACTAACATAATAGCCTTATCCAAGTTTTACTTTAAATGTTAAATTGATTAACCCAACTAAATGAGTATATTATTTATGCATGTGCATATAAGTTTATTTACAACTCATATTCACGAGTATATATATATATGTTGCGCATCATATGCATACACATAGCCATACCTAAGTAATTTATTTAATGAAGAATAAGAAAACAATAATAATTTATTTAATTGGAAAATATGCATATACAACATGTATGTTTCCTATGCATATGGTTTATACACGCTTTTCCACGCATTCTTGTTTTATTTAAATACTAGGGTGATATATGCATATCGCACCATATTCATAATATCTAAATCATGTAGAATAAATTCTTGGAACATGCTATCTGTAAATGATTAAGTTTAAAAGAAATATATCTTTAACCATGTCATATATATATGCATAAAGGCATATAAATATTTGCGGAAGATAAGTTAAGATATTAATACATAGGAATGTTTCCATATGCATGTAGCTCCATTTTACATGTAAGTCATTTTAGAAATAATTGCTATGTAAATTTAGTTTATTTATTCATGTTTGCTTGAACAACGCTATATTTATTAGAAGACATAATTATGGGTTTCACATAATAGATATGCACACAATCACCATCGATAAGCCATATGTATCTCGCTACGTTTCCTAGGATTTACTAAATGAATGTTTACATGTATCATCATGTTAACCTTACATTAATTAATTTAAATAATACACATGCATGCTTTCTTTCCAAAGAAAATAGATAATAAATAATTTGTCTAGGTGAATATGGCCTTTATGAGGCCATGAATATATCTTATAGCAAATGATCGTGTAGAGTAAATGGAATCGCTAGAACCCTAGTATCCCTTCTTCTATTTATTTTTCAATAGAACTCGATAACACATAGTCCGTTCGTACGAACACCGAGTACATATTTATTTTCATGAAATGCACTCCATGATCATGCTCTTTGGTTTTTATTCAAAATATTGTGTTTATTGTTGTAGATTTTATTGGATCTTTATGGATGGATTTATTTGGATCTTCTGGTGTTTATCGATCGTGAATTGATGCGCACGTGAGTGAATCGTGGATGGACTACATCACGGGGAGGTTGGTACTTGAAGATCGCCATACACGAGCTATATATGTAAAGGTGCGAGGCAAGCACACCCTCTTTGATCATTTTGATCCTATGTTTTGCAAGTGCATTTAAATGCTTAATTTATAGGAATAATTTGTGCATAATTTATATCACTAAAAATGTTCACTTAGGGAATGGTAGATACTACCTATTGGTTTTATCCATTTATTGGACCTTATTATAATCCCTTGTAACCATAGGGTGGTTTGTCACATTGGTCATATACCATATGCTTCATGATATAATTAATTGCTAATTAAGCTTGTTAAAAATGAGGGGCTATATTTTGTATAAATGGAAGCACATGTATATTCATTAAATTTACGGATTATGTTGATGGGAATTATTGTTGATAATATATGTTGGAAACCTAGATGTTGACGGGTTTGATGTGATAATGATAAATGGATTAATGATTGTTTGATAATGATGATTTTGAAGACCCGTCACATCACATAAGGACCGGTACATTTGTATCTTGATTTAAGGAAACTTCGTGCGACCATGGATGCTGGTATGGGACGGCCATGGCTAAGTAGTTAGTTGAATGTTGTCTTGCCTTCTAGAAGTAGGGAATGTGCGGATAATCCCCGAGTTTTGGTGGGGTTATTCGACGGGGCTCCCATTGCTATACGCGTGGGTTCAAAGCTTGCTTACACAATAAATTGTACATTTTTCTGTCTAACTATCCATATATGAAGGAGGGGAAAATTGTACCTCTAGGATGTTAGTGGTCAGGTTCAGAGGGTTCTATTGCAATTTAGGGGAGGCAAGGTTAACAAACGGCTAATGAAAACGTCATGCGTGATACCGATGTGCACACTTCATGAGTGCACGGTGCTAGCTACACCACAGACGGTCACTCACTGTCCATGGGTACAGCGTACAAACTCTGCAGAGTAATAATCCATTCGAATGGTCGTGCTTGCGGTCTCAAGCTCCTTAATGATGGGTCTTTGTTTAGGGAATGGTTGGGATTAAAATTGATCATGATTATGGTTATTGATATATGAAATGGCTTAGATGATGATTTTGTAGAAACTTGACATGGAAGTCAAGTACCACATTTTATTTCTATGAAACTTTTCTTGTGCTTACATTTATGCAATTTATATTCGACCAATTCAATTTAGTAATTATTTCATTAATCAAGTTTAGTTTACCATATGCTCATTTACGTAAACTTACCACATTATACCTTCCTTCACTTTGACCTTGCATATAATTATAAATTTTTTTAATATTCACATGCATGCTGGTCTCCGATAACTTTGTTTCAGAAATAAAGTGGATCTCGGTGAGGAACGACGCCGTTCTTTCTAGGAGTTCAACTTCAGTCAATTGCCTGTGGGATGAACACGGGGCACGCGTTGGAGATTTGAATTCCTTTATGTTTCCGTTGTGTTTATTTCTTAAGGTACTTTGTCGGCCGTCAAACCGATATTTTGTAAATTTCAAATACATTTGATAGTTGAATTTTGATATGGCTATGGTTCCACTGTGATTACCGTATGTACTTGTCATTGATTATGAGGCAAGTACGGAAAATACGGAGTTTTGGATAATTTAATTATCCGGGACACCGCACCAGGATGCCGCGCTGTGGGTGACAGCATGACTCCTTTGTTGGGATGCAGGTGCTGCGGCCTGTGGTAGCACCGACGTACGGAGGAGGCACTGAGGTGTAGCCTTCGGGGAAGAACCACATCATCCAAAACGTTGTGGTGGGACATCCTTCTACGATTAAAATATAAATATATGTGTTAAACCATATTCAAGTTTTCTGCCAAACTCGATGCACGAGATTTCCTCACATTTATTTTATGTTCCTGTTTTAGACTTCAATGGAGTATTAGTTTTCTCAAAGATTCACAAAAATTTATTTCCCCACTTCGTCCAAAACGCTATGGTGGGCGGACGTCCTTCTTCAATCAGAATATAAATATATGTGTTAAGCCATATCTAAGTTTTCTTCCTATATTGGCATGCAAGATTTCTTCACATTTAGTTCATGTTCCTATTTTAGACTTGAATGAAGTACTTTAGTTTTCTCAAAGATTCACAAAAATTTATTTCCCTCACATCTTCCAAAACGTTATGGTCGGCGTACGTCCTTCTGCACTCAGAATATAAATATATGTATTAAGCCATACCTGAGTTTCTGCCTATCCCGGTATGCGAGATTTATTCACATTGATTTCTTTCTCCTATTTTAGAATTCAATGAAGTATAATAGTTTTCTCAATGATTCTCATAAATTTATTTCCCCCACGTCGTCCAAATTATTGTGGTGGGCGAACGACTTTCTTCAATCAGAATATAAATATATGCGTTAAGCCATATATATCCGAGTTTTCTGCCCATCTTGGTATGCAAGATTTCTTCACATTTTTTGCAAGGGAATTTCTTCACATTTATTTCTTGTTCCTATTTTAGACTTAAATGAAGTTTGTTAGTTTTCTTAAAGATTCTAAAAGATTTATTTCCCCTTTATGACTTGAGTTCTGGGTGCAACAATAGTGGATGCCTCGACACTAATTTGTAGAGAAACTAGACCTCCTATGTACTATAAATATAAGTGTTCAGATGGATCAATATGCAACATTCGGTGGCATAGAGAAAACATCTGGTTAGACTTTTACATGATGGCTACTAAAGTAATCCATGAAGCTCTAGTTCTTGCTTTAGTTTTCACCATGCTTACAACACATCAAGCTTGGGGCGAGTATGATTGCCATGGCGAGAAAGAGTTGGTTAAAAGCAAATGCAAGAAAACAATAACAATGGTCGGTGACTATATCCCGCCCGATGACAATTGTCGCCGCGCTGTGGAAGCATCCGATATGGCTTGTATTTGTCGTATCCTTTCCTTGGAAGAACAAAATAAAATTTGTGTCGTTAAACTTGTTTGGCTCGCAGGAGAGTGTGGCAAGCCGGTGCCAGCTGGAGAAAAATGTGGAAGTAAGTACCATCTTCCCTTTTTCTTAAAAAAAAACATCTCATAATATTGTGCCTTTTTTAATAGTTATAAAAGTGAAAAAGATAGTTCTACTTTTTGAATTTTGTAATTATCAAGTGAAAATATAGCTCTATTCTTGAACAAGCTTACTACGCAATGCAGATAACAGACTTTAAAAAAAAATAAAGATAATAGACTTTAATGTGACTTTTTTTTCCAGCATGGACTGTTCCTCGTGTAGTTCACACACCACCGCCTAGGGCACCCCAAGAAGAGGACATCAACGCGAGGAGCCAAATTAGGATTCCTAAAATGAAAAAAATCAATAGGTGCTGAGCCGAGTTTTCATGTCGTGCTTTTAATCATGTTTAATGAATAAAATATTCCAGTGCCGAAACAAAGTGATCAGGTTCATGTATGAGTATGACACCTGAAATGCTGACACCTGTGTGGGTTGACATGGCCAACGATCGCGGAAATCCGTTTTCTTCTAGTAGTCTTATGATTCTCTTGTCCCATTCTTCTTTTAAATCTACACGATGGCTGCTGGTAGAATATTTAGAATCCTCGAGCATGTCTTTGCAGTCGGCTCTGAAGCATTTTCGATTTTCCATGGGGAACACTTGCAGCCGTCAGCAACTCTCTTTGATCCGGCACGCATGGGCTGGGCGAGCGAGCTATGCGAGCTGCATCACGCTATTGTGGAGGCGAGGAGCGGTTGCAGACTGGGCGTGGTCGTGTGGAACAGCGGCGGAACGATCTGGGATAGGAGTCGCGCAAACGTGCGTCCGTTTCGTCTCCCACGTCCCACCGCTCGAAACAAGTTGCTCGGATCGGAAGCCTCGAGTCAGCGCCGCGAATGTCACCCGCTTCCCGGCACAGAACGGAGGCCAGGCCGTTGCTTAAGCTCGAAGTTTCTTCTCAATAAACGACGAGGAAACTGGATCACCGGAAGCTGCCGTGCCGCCTGTACTCCGCTTCGGCCGACGGGTTTTCTCCTGACCAGGTTTTTCCTTCCCGGCTAATGACTTTTTCATAGATGGGAACACGCCGCCGCGCGTGGACACTTCCCTCCCAGGACCCGAGCCGCAACATGCACTCCACATTGCAGTCACCATCGGCAGAACCGTCGCCGCACTTGCCTGCTACATCCTCGCCGTGTTGCCCAATTCGTTCCGGGGACCGCGTGTCGTCTGCGTCTCTCCTCTGCAGTGCAGATGCAGTGCATGATTTCCTATAAGCTTCAAGACACGCTGCCTTCTTTTTTACAGATCCCATGCTAGCATGTGGCTTGCTTGTTGTTGCTGTTTCACGTCACAATGGCTGATGCAATCAGCGCGGCCTGCGCACGCGTGCTCGACGCGGCCGCCCGGGAGTTCAACCCATTCCTTCACCTCAAGTCCAACCGGGCTAATCTCGACAAGGCCAGGGACAGCTTGCGAGCCATCGAGGCCTATGTCAGAATGCGGGTCGCTGCAGAGGAGGACAAGCTGAACGTCTGTGATCATCAGGTGCAGGATTGGCTGAATCATGTCGGTAACCTACAGCTGGACCGCATCGATGAGGATTACGGTCGGTTGATGGAGTATTCTTTCCTCCAACAGTGGACCGTGCACGCTTCTAGCCGTGCGGGGATCGGCAAGCGTGTCGTCAACGCACTGGAAGAGGTAAATAAACTGACGGGGGAAGGATTACAGTTCAGGAATTTCGGATTCAAGCCCCCGCCAGGAATTGTTGAGGACTTACGCTCGATTGAGACGATTGGGTTGGAGTCCATGCTGAATCAACTCCATGATCTTCATGAGAAGCCTGATTCGAACATAATTGGTGTGTGGGGTCAAGGAGGCATTGGGAAGACAACTCTTCTCCAAGCCTTCAACAATGGTCTCAAAAAGGCTCGCGACTATCAGGTATTATCCTACTTCCTACGAAACTGGAATTTATGCCTCAAAGTGAACCTGTATCTGTGCTTTTGTGGTGCTCGTTCAGAGTGCATGTATAAGATTGCTTCAGTGATGATTATTATAACGGTAGCATATTACGAAATGATATGTAGAAATAGCTGTGATTTGAATATATTTTTTTTCACTTACCATTGCAATGGCAGTAAAATGATGCTCTTCTTGCACATGCAAAACAAATTTAACATGTGCTTGAAATGTGTAGCACAGCGTATTTTTCACAAGTGCTAGTTCAAAATGAAAAAAATTCATCTACATAAGAAAATTAAGGTATACATATTAAGAAGGTATTGGAATGTGCCTAGGAAGAAACATCCTTGTTTACAATACGAAATGTATGAAATTTTGTTGTTCCATGCAAGTTTCTAAAGTTTTCTCTCCCAGACAGGATTACATAAAAGACATTGTGAAGCAAATAAAAGTACAATTTATTTTAACAAAATACATCTACAGTGTTACATATCACTGTCTTACATTTCATGCATCAACTGTTTTCAAACACACACTGTCTTTACATACTGTAGACATGACTTTGTTTCTCTGTCCTCATAAACTTGCATTAAACATAATTATGTTGCTAAGCATGCGCCAGAATAAGACTCGATTACTAAGTATACATAGTAATGGCTGAGCAAGAATTGGGATATAGCATCACGCACTAAACCTCAGTTAGAAACCGCTAATCCCATTTCTAGTCCTCCAACATGTGAGATTCCTTTTCAATGTATGGGTATCCTGAATCCAACATATTTTTTTACACGAAAATGAATCTCACATATTTGATTTAGCATACAATGAACTCAGTATAAGTTGTTGTTTGCTAGGACAATCCATGGTGCCTGAAACACAATGATCATGTTTCTGCACTAATGCTCAGTATTGTTGCCCCCAATTACAAGAGTTGATAAATGTTGGACTTGTAAATTCAAGGCGCTAGTGGATGACATGTTGCATCTTATCTTGTCTAACCTTGTACATATTCTTTTCTGCTCGTATCTCGACACCCCTTCTTTTGTAGGTTGCATTTTCAGTTATATCTCTAAATACTTTTAGACTGCAATATTCATGTTACTACTTCATTCGATTGTTCCTGCAGGTTGTTATCTTTATTGATATATCTAATTCAGAGACACTGAACACAGTGGATATACAGAAGACTATCTCTGGTAGGCTTAACTTGCCATGGAATGACGCAGAGACGGTTGACAAACGTGCCAAATTCTTGGTAAGGGCATTGGCCAGGAAAAGATTTATAGTGTTGCTTGATGACGTACGGAAGAAATTCCAACTTGAGGATGTTGGTATCCCAACTCCAGACACCAAGACCCAAAGCAAGCTAATCCTCACATCACGTTCTAAACAAGTATGCTTCCAGATGGGTGCACAGAAGAGCCTGATTGAGATGCAGGCTTTGGATATAGATGCTGCCAGGAAGCTGTTCTTGAGCAAGTTGAGCAATGAGGCTAGTGCAGCAGTCAATTCCTACAATCTATTTAGTGAGCATGCTATGGAAATAGTCCGAAGATGTGGAGGTCTACCGCTTGCACTCAATGTCATTGGGACCGCTATGGCAGGATTGGTAGAACCAAGGGAATGGATTTCTGCTTTGGATGCAATTAAAGAAAATATGGACAACATTGATGGTGCGGATGAAATGTTTGCTCGGCTGAAATACAGCTATGACGTGCTCACACCTTCTCAACAACAGTGTTTTCTTTACTGTACCCTGTTCCCAGAGTACGGTTCGATTAGTAAGGAGCAACTAGTTGATTATTGGTTGGCAGAAGGTTTGCTACTCAATGATTGTGATAAAGGTCATCAGATAATTCGCAGTCTTATTTCAGTATGCTTGTTGCAGACCAGTAGTTCAATGTCATCGAAGGTAAAAATGCACCATGTAATTAGGCATCTGGGGCTTTGGTTGGTTAACAAGACAGATCAAAGTTTTCTAGTTCAACCAGGGATGGCTTTGGATGATGCCCCATCATCAGAAGACTGGAAAGAAGCTACAAGGATCTCCATCATGTCTAATGACATCAAAGAGCTTTCTTTCTCACCAAAATGCAAGAAACTAACTACATTGTTAATCCAGAATAACCCAAATTTGAACAAGCTGAGTTGGGAATTTTTCAAGTTTATGTCCTCCTTGAAAGTGCTAGATCTTTCTCATACTGCAATAACATCACTACCAGAATGTGAGTCGTTGGTTGCATTGCAGCATCTCAATTTGTCATATACACACATTGTGAGGTTACCTGAGCGGCTGTGGTTGTTGAAAGAGTTGAGGCATCTGGATCTCAGTTTCACTGCGGCACTTGAAGATACCTTGAACAACTGCTCAAAGTTGCTGAAGTTAAAAGTGCTTAATCTCTTTCGCAGCCACTACGGGATTCGTAATGTCGACGACCTGAATCTGGATTCCCTGAAGGCACTTCTATTCCTTGGAATCACTATTTATTCAGAGGACGTGCTAAAGAAATTGAATAGGACTAGTCCTTTGGCGAAGTCAACATACCGCCTGAATCTGAAGTACTGTGGAGAAATGCAGTCAATTAAAATCTCTGATCTGAATCATATGGTGCACCTTGAGGAGCTGTGCATTGAATCATGCTATGATCTGAACACACCAGTTGATGATGCCAAGCGGACGACTTCGTGTCTGCAATTCCTGACCCTCTCGGTCCTTCCTTCATTGGAGGATGTCATAGTTGTACCGATGCCCCATCATTTTCAATACATCCGCAAACTGACCATTTCAGGTTGCCCCAAACTGCTGAACATTACATGGGCTCTAAGACTTGAAATGCTTGAGAGGATTGTTGTATCCCATTGTGATGAGATGCTGCAAATTGTCAAAGAAGATGGTAGTGATGAGGAGCCTGGGGCGCAGATACTGAAAACTCAAGATCGTCCTTCCGAAGAACAAGGGGATTTTGATGGTCAAAGCGTGTGCAAGAGTGAATCAACCAGTGGTGCAAACCAAACCGGCTTCCCGAAACTGAGATCCATCGTTCTGACTGATGTTAAGAAGCTGATGATTATTTGCAAGCCAAGATGTTTCCCCTCCTTGGAGACCATTCGGGTGGAGGATTGGCCAAGTTTGAGAAACATCCCACTGAGCAGCACATGCAAAAATGAAAAATTGAAGCAAGAATGCGGTTCAATTGAATGGTGGGAAAAACTACAGTGGGAGGATATGGAAGAGGCAGCACATATGAAGAGTAAAAAATACTTCATTCCAATATGACAGAATACACCATTTTCAATGGCTATTGCATCGTAGTCTTTTTTTTTTTTAGATGGCTACTGCATCGTAGTCAGGACCAAGAGTCCGTTCTGTATATGTCTTTTTTTGTTTTTTTTATTGAACCGTTCTGTCATGTGAGACCTTCGTACAAGTAGACCGTACATGTACATTGCTGATGTTTACAAACCTGTATGGTATGATTCATTCACGCGATCCAGTGAAATTTAAAATTTGTTTACCGTGTTGGTGTTGCATGACCTGATTGGCTGACTTGTTATACTCCGCGCCCGCCCGTGTGTTATCGCGCCGCACACACCGAAACCGCGCGGCTCTCCCGCCGCGCCGCCGATCCCCCGCGGCTGGGCTCTCAGCCAAATACTCAAACCGCGCCGGCGCCCGGCAGCGCGCCAGAGCCCGCGCCCTCGCTCGCGTCCTCGCTCGGCCGACGCCGCGCGCTCAGAAGCCCGGCAAAACTAAACAGCACATGCGGCGGCGGCGGCGGCGGCGGCCGTTGCGCACATGCGTTCCGCTTACGCCGCCCGGCTCCGCCCCGCGCCCACGCCGAGAGTCGACAAGCTTCCCCTCCCGCGCCTCACCCCGTCCTCCGCGGCCCCCAACCCCGCGGCCTACTACGCCGACCTCCTCGCCTCCCTCGCCAGAGAGTGCCACGCCCGCCACCCGTTCGACGCAAGTCCCCGGGGTGCCCACCCCTTGCGGGCGTGCGGGGTCCTGCACGCGCGGATCCTGCGCCTCGGCCTGCCCCTCGGTGGCCGCCTCGGCGACGCGCTCGTCGACCTCTACGCCCGGTCCGGCGGCGCGGGCCACGCCTGGCGCGCGCTGGGCTCCCTCGGAACGCAGGCTTCCGGCGCGGCGGCGAGCTCGGTGCTGTCCTGCCACGCGCGTTCGGAATCTCCCCGCGACGTCCTCGATGCGTTCCGGCGCGTCAAGAGCGCCACCGGTGGCCGGCCGGACCAGTTCGGTCTTGCAATCGTCCTGTCCGCCTGTTCGCGGCTGGGCGTGCTCGACTACAGCAGTCAGGTGCACTGCGACGTGCTCAAGAGCGGATTGTCCTCCAGCGCCTTCTGCCAAGCGGCGCTGGTGGACACGTACGCCAAATGCGGTGAGGTCGCTGATGCGCGGAGGGTGTTCAACGGGATTGCCTGCCCGGACACCATATGCTGGACAAGCATGATTGCGGGATATCATCGGGTCGGCCGCCACCACCAAGCGCTGGCTTTGTTTTCTAGGATGGAGAAGATGGGCTCTGTCCCGGACCAAGTAACGTGCGTCACCATCATTTCCACTCTTGCAAGCATGGGTAGGCTGGAGGACGCAAGGACCATGCTGAAGAGGATACATATGCCGAGCACGGTTGCTTGGAATGCTGTCATCTCCAGTTACGCGCAAAGTGGGCTCGAGAGTGAAGTGTTCAGCCTGTACAAGGATATGAGGAATCAGGGGTTATGGCCAACTAGGTCCACTTTTGCCAGCGTGATAAGTGCAACAGCCAGCACAACAGCGTTTGATGAAGGCCGGCAGGTACATGCAGCGGCAATAAGGCATGGTTTGGATGCAAATGTTTTCGTGGGCAGTTCTCTGATCAACCTGTATGTCAAACATGGCTGCATTGCCAGTGCAAAGAAGGTGTTTCACTTCTCCTCTGAAAAGAATGTTGTCATGTGGAATGCAATGCTCAATGGGTTTGTTCAAAATGACCTGGAAGAAGAGACCATTCAAATGTTCCGGTATATGAGGAGGATTGACCTGGAGGTGGATGACTTTACATTTGTGGGTGTCCTTGGCGCGTGCATTAACTTGGATTCCCTTTGTTTGGGAAGACAAGTACACTGTATTACAATTAAGAACCATATGGATGCAAACTTATTTGTTGCTAATGCAGCTCTAGATATGTATTCAAAACTTGGAGCAATTGACATTGCGAAAGAACTGTTCAGTCTCATTCCAAACAAGGACAGTATATCCTGGAATGCTCTTATAGTGGGACTAGCACATAATGAAGAGGAGGAAGAAGCAGTTTGTATGCTAAAAAGAATGATGCTGCATGGTATAACACCAGATGAGGTGTCTTTTGCTACTGCTATTAATGCATGTTCCAATATTCAGGCTACTGAGACTGGAAAGCAGGTCCATTGTGCATCCATCAAGTATAATATATGTTCAAACCATGCTGTTGGCAGCTCTTTGATTGACCTGTACTCGAAACATGGGGATCTAGAATCTTCGCGGAAGATTTTAGCACAGGTAGATCCAAGCAGTATAGTCCCAAGAAACGCGCTAATTACAGGTCTTGTGCAGAACAAAAGAGAAGATGAAGCGATAGAGTTGTTTCATCAAGTTCTAAAAGATGGTTTCAAGCCCTCCAGCTTTACATTTGCAAGCATTCTTTCTAGTTGTAATGGCCTAGCCAGTTCAGTAATTGGCAAGCAAGTCCACTGTTACACATTAAAGTCTGGTCTTTTGAATGTGGATAGCTCCCTTGGCATTGCACTAATTGGAATATATTTGAAGTGCAAAATGCTTGAGGATGCGAACAAACTCTTAATGGAGATGCCAGATCAAAAAAACCTAGTTGAGTGGACGGCTATTATTTCAGGGTATGCTCAAAATGGTTACAGTGATCATTCTTTGCTCTCATTTTGGAGAATGCGCACTTATGATGTCCGTTCAGATGAGGCCACATTTGCAAGTGTCCTGAAAGCTTGTTCTGAGATGGCAGCTCTTACTGATGGACAACAGATACATGGGCTGATCATTAAATCTGGATTTGGTTCCTATGAAATTGCAAGTAGTGCCCTCATAGACATGTATTCCAAGTGCGGGGATGTAACTTCTTCCTTTGAAATCTTCAATGAGTTGAAAAGCAAGAAAGATATAATGTTGTGGAATTCTATGATTGTTGGATTTGCAAAGAATGGTTATGCCAGCGAGGCACTTTCTCTCTTTCAGAAGATGCAAGAGTCGCAACTAAAGCCTGATGAAGTTACATGTTTAGGTGTACTAATTGCTTGCAGTCATGCTGGTTTAATTTCAGAAGGTCGGAATTTCTTTTATTCTATGAGCAAAGTTTATGGTTTAATACCCAGAGTAGATCATTACGCATGCTTTATCGATCTCCTTGGACGTGGTGGTCATCTTGAAGAGGCTCAAGAAGTTATTGACAAGTTGCCCTTTGAAGCTGATGGTGTGATCTGGGCAACATTTCTTGCAGCATGTAGAATGCACAAGGATGAAGAAAAGGGCAAAATTGCAGCAAAGAAACTTATCAAATTGGAACCACAAAGCTCATCCACATACGTGTTCCTTTCAAACTTGCATGCTGCAACTGGTAACTGGGTTGAAGCTAAGGTTACCAGAGAAACAATGCGAGAAAAAGGAGTGACAAAATTTCCAGGTTGTAGTTGGATTACTGTGGGAAACAAGACGAATGTATTTGTTGTACAGGATAAAGATCATCCGGACACTCTGAGCATCTACGAAACGCTTGGCCATCTAACTAGAATGATAGAGAAAGACAATAACATTGAGGAATATGGCCAGCATGTTTCATCTCTACTGCTTGCCTGAGGGGTGAGAACTCTTTTCTAACTAGATTCTTGCTTGATGCTACTAGAAGGACCTCAATTGAATAATTGATCTTCTGGCTCATCCTGTAACTGAAAACATTTTGGATGATTACGTGAGAAATTTGGTACCTGTCACATACTATTTGTTCAAACTACCTCAGCTGCTACCAACTAGTGATCTGGATTATGGTTGCTTTATTTGCTGTTTTTGACTTCAAGTTCCAATCATCATAAATCAAGTTGGGCTCTCTTTTTTTCCTTTCCTTTGTCTACATAAATCTTTCTGTTTTCGCTATAATCCTTTGTGTGCTCACAACTTTGAATATCTTTTAGGTGTCACCGAGATGACAGAGAATAGGGAAATATTCCAAGTTTGATTACTGGGGCCAAGAAAAGTGACAGGCAGCTATTTCGTTATCTCCAACTATTATGGTACTGCTGCCACAGCCAAACTGGACACTTCAAGTTCAACACTGCTGCTGAAAATATCACATCTTTGTTGGCAAGTGTAAGTACTCGGTATCTTTTTTTCCCCCGAAGAGAATATAGCAAGTGAGTAATTAATGAACATCTAATTTGAGAGAGATATTCCTTTCTTTGTTGATATATTTTCTCTTCTATTGTACAAGAAACAACGTGACAGTGTCAATATGCCTCTGCTTTCTGTAGGAACTACAGGACACTAAAACTGATTAATTGCTAGTATCTACAATGCTGTTGTAGATGCACACAAATAAGGCAGAATGTTGCTCTTAAGTCCTGCTTAGGTTGGCATTACTTTCTTCCCTTCACACACATCACATACAATGGAGCCAAGGCCTTCACAATATGGGCACTTTGTATCTTCACCGACCCATTCCATAAACTGCATTTTAATGAGAAAAATTATAAGTTGGTATATATAATAGATGGTATGAGGTATTCGTGCAACATGAAATCTAGAGTACCTGCGGTTCAATGTTTGGTTCTCCTGATCCATCACATTCTGCAGGAAGAAAAATTATCAATAGTCACAGCTTGGAATGATGAAGAGTGTACCTCCATTTTCAGTACATTGCAGAATTTTAATAGAAGTGGGGAAACAGTAAAGTTGAACTTTTGTTGCCCATGTCAAGTTCTTATGGTACATCACATATCAATTAGGGGTTGAGAAGAAAGCGTGGTGCCATAGCCTGGAATTTCATGCGACGACCTTGGTCCAGCAAGAATTTCATGCGACGGCCTTGGTCCAGCCATATTTTACCGGTATTGCTTCTATGACCATGGTAGCTATATATGAACAAAAATCAGTGCAAGCAGTGACTTTTAGTACCTGTGCACAATAGGCGACCTTCACCTCTACAGGATATGCACGTCTTGGCTGTTGCACCAGCAGGAGTATTGGTTGGTTTATTCTTTGTCAGCCTGGATGGGTCTTCCCACCTGTTTTCACCAAGAAGAAATACTCTGTGTTCGGAGACCCCCACTGCTGAGGCGCCATTTTCTGTAACCACAGTTTGTCGAATCTCTGCGATTCCTGTTACCGGAGGAGCTGCTGCTCCATTTATGCCATCCTGCGTCAATGAAACTAAATCTCAGATGATGTGCGTGTCATGGCTCATGACTTATACTAAAGATGCTATATGAAGCTTCTCCATGTATACAAAGTGATAAAAGGCCTAGTATACAAGAATCTGTTTCTGTACTGCAGAATTTCTTGTTAGAAAAAAGCGCATTCATTTATGATTTATATGTGCATGTATATCACGAAACATTGGAGAATCAGACCATTTTTCCCAAGCACATAAGCCTTGGAAATATGCTTCTTAAATTATAGAACAAATTCGGAAATGTTGTTAAATTGAGTCAGAGTCATAAGTAATGAACTCACTTTTGTTTTCACCTCCTCCCCAGTCTTCCCTGAAAATAGAATCTCAAGTAGCTCTGATGTCATCACTCCGTCCTCTGAGGTCCCTACCGATGCCTGTAACAGAAGGTGCAGATTGTACTCTACAAGCAGCAAATGGAAGGGAATACACAGTCCAAACGATGAAGCTGTAGTCCTGTACTGACCTGCCATGTTTTAACAGCTCGGTCGGTGCCAGATGAGAAGCTACAGTACTCCATGTCATCCTCACCTGAATAAAAGCCGAGCTTTTGTAGAGCTTCCTGCGTGAGAAAATACACTTAAATTGTTACCACCGATCATCTAACGTTTATGCGATTGCAGGAGCACAATGCAAAAGTATCAATGTAGCTAAGAAACTTCATGAAAAGTTTCTGAGGAGGTAGAGTTAGGTGTATAGTTTGCAAAAGCTGCAAGTACACGCAACAAAATGTGGCAGCATAGAGCTCTTCGTTAAGCATTCTTGAGACAACGCTGGGCCCAGTTAAAAGAAGTGTCGCAACTCAGCTCAACACACGTCATGCATCACGAATCCTAGCCAAAACGAGAGGCGCGCGACGACGCTCACCTGCATCGCGCGCACGTCCTCGCCCTCGGCCCCCGCCCGCAGCGTCCTCCGCTTGCTCTTGCTCCCCGCCCGCTCCTCGGCCTTGGGCGCCGCCTTCTTCTTCTCCTCGACCACCACATCCTTCCTCACCTCGACGTCCCCCACCAGCACCGGCCTGGGCTGCGGCGCCGGCACCGCGGCCGGGGGCGCGGGCGAGGCCACGGCGTCCACGGCCTCGATGTGGTGCGGCGGCGGCAGCGACCCCTCGAGCGCGCGGAGCCGCAGCCGGAGCGCGGCGACCTCGGCGAGCAGGGCCTCGCGCTCGGCGCGCCACCGCGACTCCTCCCGGAGCCACCGCTGCTCCTCCCGCTGCCATCGCTGCTCCTCGCGGAGCCACCGCGCCTCCTCGCGCTCCTCCCAGGACGACGACGACGACGAGCCGGTGGCCCGGAGCGGGAGGGCGACGGCGAGGCGGCGCGGGTAGGGCCGCCGGATGCGCGGACGGTGGAATGAGGAGAAGGACGGGAGGAATGCGGTGGCCGCGCCTGCGGCTGCGGCGGTGATCATGGTTTGGGAGGAGGCCGTGGCAGTGAGTGACGAAGAGGCCGTGGCGAGGAGTGAGGAGATTGACCGCGGATATTTCTCGGCCGTGGCGGTTGATATTCTTCTTCCCGGCGATTAGCCTGCGAGGCTGGAAGCGGAACGGGAATGGTGTGGTGTGGCCGTGCTCGCGCGCGCGCCGGCGCGCCAGGTCGTGGGCGGCCCGAGTGAAATCGCGTTGGGCTAATTAAATTGGGCCGACTGGATTGGCTCAGCTTTTTCTTTCTTGATCTTTGGTCAGTACAATGTGTATGATTGGGCCGACACGGAGCGGACCAGCCCGGAAGAAATCTGGACTCCACAAAAACAGGAAACGAGGTAGCCGAAGCAAATTTCGAGAAGAAGAGAAAAATCATTTTCGAATCCAAAATGGGACAAAAAAAATAATAAAGCATCCAAAATATGATGAGTAATTATCGTGGGAATAAGAACCGTGGTCTTTTCTTACACAGCACGTGTCCTGTGCGCGTCGACCTCAAAACGTGTAACGAACTGGAAGAAGCAACACCGAGAGCTCACAGCACGGCAGTCATCCCCGGGATGCAGACTTCTGCCCAGGCCACCGTTCGTGCGTTTTCTTTTCTTGGATAAAAACAGGAACACGTAATAGTGAACGTGCTTAGCATTGACGTGGAGGGCTAATCCCACGAGACCTAGCTACCTTATCCACCGTCCCCGGCGCCGCAAATTCATGGCGCTACACTCGAACACGCCAATGACGGATGTAACAGCAACTCGCCATCCCTGCCCCGTCAACCTTGGCTCCGGGTCCGGGCAAGAAGAAGAGTCCTGTCGACGCCGGCAATTTTCACGGGGTCGGTGAACCGGTCGTGGTCGTATCCGATCTGTTCGCGTCGAGGTAACATCACGCGAAGATTTGCCCGGAAAGTTACGGCAGGGCTGCTGTTTTCACCGTGACCGTCGCCCATTGACAGTTTTGCAGCTTGGTACAAAGGCCTCCTCTTAAGTTTCACCTCATGAAACACTTTAGCAGTTGAGCGGCAGAAAAGAAAAGCGCATTTCCTCTGTGATTGATGTCTGGAAGATATGGCTGCACCTAGCAGCGACGTGATTCGAAGCGAGACCCACAAATGCATTTCTCCAAAGGGTGCCATAAGACTATAAGAGTCCCTTAAAGCTGATTCTAATCTAGCTTTTAGAATTATTTATTAGAAAAAAAGAGAGAAGGCAGTTAGCTCTTATTCAAAAACTAGTCTCTAAGAATAATAAAAAACTTAAACATGAACCCCACTCCTTATCAATCTGTTACAAGAGATGGCTGCTAACTCTACCATTGGGGATGTTCTAAAGAGACTCCGACGAGCGGCAGTTGTGGCAAACTGCAAACCCAATGCAAGAGCAACAAAAGAAAAAAATTGCATAAATCATGTCATATATCACATGAAGTCTGAAATTCAGCCCCAAATATGAACTGTATAGAATAGTACTTACGTTGGCACAGAGCATCCTTGAGAGTCTATAACCATGTGTAATTATTATTTTTTCGAAATGATGCATAATTATTGATACTACTTCTATACATTATAACCGCGCGGTTTTTTATATGCTTTGTGTTAGGTACATGTCTACTTCGACCACCAAACGAACTGGAACACAAGCAGCCGATAACGCAGCATGGCACCCTCTGTGCGGCCCCTAGTGCGCTAGTGCATCTGATAGTGCAAATGCACCGCTAATCCGATGATGCACACTATGTGTGGTGTGAATTACACCAACCCCGTAGGGGCCGCCCATTTTGTAGTCCGCTATACCCGGGGTGCTGTGCTGCAGGCTCTGACCAATGACCACCTTTCGTGTGCGATCAACGAGACGGTAGCACTTAAGATAAGAGAACGTGCTCCGCATTGACGACCTGCGCTGCGAATCGATGGCGATACGCACGAACACGACGTGGTTGATGGTAACTGCGAACGGTGAATCCATCAGCCGCGCACCGATCTGCTCGCCGCGAGGTAACATCATCCCAAGATTTGGCCGGAAAGCTGCTGCTGCTGTTTTTCACCGGATGTGACGTCTCGCCCGGTGACAAGTTGGGTCGAGGTTTCCATTGTGAGAAAGCGTTGATTCAATGCCTTTACACTACACGGCACGAACACGCGACGCGAGCGACTTGGAAACCAGTGAAGCAAACTGAATTCCTCTCTGACCCTAACCGGCCTGAGGAAATTTTTTGCCAACTTCTTGAACGGAGAAGATTCGTACCCTTCGTAGAAAGGGGAAGAAGAATGAACGGAGAAAAAGGTGGGATGCGTTACTAATTAACTTGCTTGATGTAGTTCTCTACCTGTGTATGTGAGAAAGACATGTTCCTGTAGAAAAATTTGCATCTGCGTACGAGAAGCTAATAACCTTGTAGTTATCCAGAACTGGATAAGTCATAACAGTGGATTGTTCTTGATCTAATTGCCCTGGAGACTGTCTAGATGTATGAAGCACTTCTTATTGACCACTCCATGAGTGATCCAGTCATATATGATACTCTAAAATCAATCCTCTGTTTTTTGCTCATTGCGCCATTGGGGATCCTCTTAATGTGGAAACTCACTATTTGGTTTTGACCCGTCGAAACTCCTACATAGCTACGGTTTTAGGCAGACTTCTTTCATGTTCGATAATGAACAAGAGCATGCTCAGCAACCATAGTATAGTGAAAAGGAAAACTGGCAAAAACCTACTTGGATCTCATGAGGTTTTTCATCTATATATCCACCCACAAGAAAAGATTTTACAGTTTTTTTGAAGTGTGAAAAGAAATTAAACAAAATGGACGAGACACGCATGCAGGATTATCCATCCAGTCGATGGTGTTGCTTTTCTTTCGGTTCTGCTTGCTTTGCTCCACGAGTTCGTTCCATTCCTACTGTCCGAGTTGGCCTTTTCCACCTGTGCATGGGGATGATGCAGGTGTGTGCTCGCTTTACGTGTCTGGCACCCCACGTCCGGTTCAGCCTTTTATCCTTCCAATACAAGCTCCAAGCTCCTGCACTCAAACCCCCAAACGCTATATATATACACAGCATAAAGTAGACAGAAACGGGTGAAGAGATCACACGAAAAAGGTCTGCCTGCCTTTCTTCGACCTTTCATTTTGGTCGGTGCACGTTCTTCTCTTGAAACAACGTTGTACTTAGCCGCGAACTAACTAGCACCAACACCATAACATCTATCGAAATGGGAGGCAAGGCATGGCTGGTGCTCGCTGCCGCTTCTCTCCTGTGGCTGCTCCCATGGGCTGCTGCCGTCGACAGAAGCGACTTCCCTGCGTCGTTCCTCTTTGGCACGGCCACTTCCTCGTACCAGGTCAGCTCTCGATCTCTCTCTCTCTCTCTCCTCATCGGCGCCATCTTCAGAGTCTAGTTTGTGCATGCGTTTAGCAAGTCAGTAGTAAGGTTTGCGTGCTGCTACTATTAAAATTGCGTTCCTCTCGATCGGATGAGAAGTGGGTGAAGAGCACGTCGTTGTCCCAGAAAAATGTTCTTGATCCCCTTGTTTATGTCCTTTCCTGGGCTCTATCTGATGCAAGGCCCAAGAATACTCAGAAATGTTTTAATACTATGTAGAGCATTCTTACGTAAGAATCAATCAATTCCGTTGTCGTCCAGCGGTTAGGATATCTGGCTTTCACCCAGGCGACCCGGGTTCGATTCCCGGCAACGGAATATTTTTTTTTTCCTTCAAAAAAACTTTCAATGGCGAAACCGAAGCTATGTGTGGATGATTTCTTTTTATTTGGTATCTGGTTTTGTGAAATGAATGAAATGCTGCCACTATGCTAGCTAAATTTCATATCCTTCCTCTAGATCGAAGGTGCATACCGTGAGGACAACAAGAGTCTAAGCAACTGGGATGTGTTCACTCATGTGCCAGGTAAGCTATTAGAATTTTTCTTATTATATAGGAGCACAACTACTTCCACTTTGTTCAATTGAGCTGTATATGAATTAAAATTCTTCTTTACAAGGTGTGTATGGAAGATTGGAAGTATTACATTTTAATAAAATGGAAGTGTTACATGACGTAGCTTGTTATCATAGACTGCTGCCCTTATCTTTGTCATAGTCTCATCAAATATTAATTTGAAGGAAAAATTATGCATGTTTCAGGAGTAATCAAAGATGGAAGCACTGGGGATATCGCAGATGACCACTACCACCGTTACGAGGTGTGAATGTTACACCCACAGGATACTGAATTTTGATTTTGCCATATCTTATGATGCAGCGGTGCAGCTTAATCCTGCTTCTTACTGACAGAGCGATGTCGAGCTGATGCACTCCCTCGGCACAAATGCCTACAGATTTTCGATATCATGGGCCAGGATTCTTCCAAGTGAGTTCTGAAACGTTAAAGGCTAAAGTTATCTCAGTAAATCAAATATGTACAATTTCGTAACGCAAATAAAACGTTGGATTTGTGAGGACAGAAGGGAGATTCGGCAAAGTCAACCAACTAGGCATCGATTTCTACAACAAACTCATCAATTCACTCCTGCTCAAAGGTATCGCCTGCACCCAAACGGCCAAACCACCCACGCGTAGCTCTGACTGAATCTTCTGAAATTTCTTCGCTGTCAGTACTTACTATTTCAGCACGTTTTCAATTCCTGATGCATCAGGAATCCAGCCGTTCGTGACGCTGACCCACTACGACATCCCGCAAGAGCTGGAGGACAGGTACGGAGCCTGGCTGAGCGCCGAGATCCAGCGCGACTTCGGCCACTTCGCGGACGTGTGCTTCGCGGCGTTCGGCGACCGCGTCAGGCACTGGGCCACATTCAACGAGCCCAACGTGGCCGTAACCAAGGGCTACATGCTCGGCGCCTACCCGCCGGCGCGCTGCTCGCCGCCCTTCGGCTCCTGCGCGCGCGGCGGCGACTCGGACGCCGAGCCCTACGTCGCCACCCACAACGTCGTCCTGGCCCACGCCACCGCCGCCGAGATATACAAGCGCAAGTACCAGGTACGTAGCCTACTGATGATGCTAATGCTATCATGCAGATATGCAACGCAGAACTGCTTGATTATGACGGATAACGCGACCGTTTAACCCGTGTTTTTGGTTTGTTAAATTCTACAGAGCAAGCAGAAAGGATTGATCGGCATGGTGATGTCGACCACCTGGTACGAGCCGCTGACGGACACGCCGGAGGACCGCCTGGCGACCGAACGGGCGCTGTCCTTTGACGTCGCATGGTAAGAAATGAGTAAATTTCAGAAAACTACGATTATTTGCATCTGAGTAACATAAACTACGACTTTTGAGTACAATTTCAGAAAACTACGACTTTTAAACCTGTACCCACATGTCAGTCACACATCTCCATTTTGTTGAATGAGTGGCTGACAGGTGGGGCCAGACAAAAAAAATCGTAGTTTCGCGTTACAAGAGACGCAAATAGTCGTAGTTTTCTAAAATCAAACTCAAAAGACATAGTTTTCTGCTACTCAGATGCACATAGTTGTAGTTTGTGAAATTTACTCGTAAAAAATCACTGAAACAGCTGGGCGGCAAACAGTTGGATGTGAACTCGATTTAACCAATTTACGGAGGCTTTCGCTTCCTGCAGGTTTCTGGACCCGCTAGTCTACGGCGACTATCCGCCTGAGATGCGGCAGCTGCTGGGGTCCAGGCTGCCGAGTTTCTCGCCGGAGGACAAGAGGAAGCTGGGTTACAAGCTCGACTTCATCGGCGTCAACCACTACACGACGCTGTACGCCAAGGACTGCATGTTTTCGGCGTGCCCACTGGGGCAGAAGACCCAGCATGCGCTGGCAGCCATCACCGGAGAGAGAAACGGACTCCCCATCGGACCTCCGGTAGGTTGATAGATATTCACTCACTCGAAAATGGGAATGAAAAGGTTGATATGGATGTATTGGCTTGACCTGAAATACTCCACCTAACTTGTGCTTGATTGCTCGATGTGGTCCTGTGTGTCTTCTGTGTTTAGACTGCGATGCCAACGTTCTACGTCGTCCCTGACGGGATCGAGAAGATGGTCACCTACATCATGAAGAGATACAACAATCTGCCAATGTTCATCACTGAAAATGGTACTGACGTACAGAAAATAAATCCAACTGCCTGCTGAATTTCCGTTTAAATCACGCTCAGAGTTGTGACAGTTACTAACAAAGAACTATATTTTTACTACAGGTTTTGCACAAGGTGGAGACGGCTACACTCAAGTTGAGGATTGGCTCAACGACCAGGGGAGGATACAGTACCTTGATGGTTACCTCACCAAACTTGCCAAAGTCATCAGGTCAGTTTGCACGGATGTACTGCTACATCAATAGTAACAACTTTATTTAAATGGACGTTGAACTGTATTACCAGTTTTAACATAATTAGCGATTGATTGGACTTGCTAGGGACGGAGCTGATGTTCGCGGCTACTTCGTCTGGTCTCTCGTTGACAATTTCGAGTGGCTATACGGGTACACCCTCCGTTTCGGACTCCACTACGTTGATTACCAAACACAGGAAAGAAAGCCCAAGGCCTCCGCGAAGTGGTACAAAAGATTCCTCCAAAGTCTGCATGAAGCTCAATAGAGAGATCACATGCTTTATAACCGTTTAAGTGTTGATTGAAAAGCGTGACTGAACATATATATGCTCATCTAGCTCTTCAATTGATTTTTATGAACGGCAAGAGCTTGATCTTGTGTAATGTAATTATTTAATCCTGAATAAAGTGGTTCGGCAGTCACAAACAATCGAGTTTATGTGGGAATTTTCCACTGTGCAAAGCATATGTGGTTTCGTTAAGCACAAGTACAGAAGAGGCGTCGATCGTGTGATGTGCGGATGGACAGTGACGAAGCTAGTACTCCGGGCACCCAAGTGCTCACTTCAACTCCGGGCGCGTCATCAGGCCTCCGCAGTGGCCCAGGGGTGCACAATTTTGACTCAAGGTTACGCAGTTGAGGTAAAATTTGAGTGATGGCAACTAAATTTTTGTTAGGAGCCTGCCAGTGCAACAGGGACCAGCAACATAGGGTGATCTCAGTATTTTTCTATTTATTTATTTTGTTGAAAAGAGGCAAGAACACTACCATTCATTAAGAAGGTGCATAGCAGATTACAGAGTTAAAATACAGAGGTGCAAGGCAACTCTTGGGTGATCTTAGTCTGGCAGGTGCAAAGCATTTGGCATCGTTAGTTGCCACAATTACTATTGAGTAGTCATCTAATGTTTTGTACGTCGGTTTAGCCCATGCTCCTGAATCGTGCTCGTGTTGCAGAGCGCATCTAGCGCTCAAAACTCTGATTCTCCTTATATTTATAAATGCCGGCAATGTTCTGGATTAAAAAAAAATTATAGAGTGATCTTTTACACTGGCACTTTGAACATGTTCTCGGCTCCATGGAAATCAGGAACAAAATCATTTGGTCTGCCACCATGATGAGAGAGAGAGAGAGAGAGAGAGAGAACCCAGCTTTTTTTTGACGGGAACTACGGCAAACCTTGCGGCCTGCCTGAACTTTTATTATTAAAAAAAGGACTGTACAACAATTACAAGATTCAATTTACAAATTACAACACTAGAACCAAAAGAATGAGAAGAAGAAAAGGGAAAAGCCTATATACATGATCTACAAGTTAGCTAAGGTGGAGAAATGAGCTGCCCATGCCTTAAGAACACCTTTACAAGAATTATTTACAGCACGGTGCGCCCAAAGACTGAGATCACCCGAACACCTACCTAGCACACTCCTGTTCACTTCCTCTTCATTCCTGAAAACCTTTGCATTTCTGCATTTCCAGATATTCCACAAGATCGCGGTGAGAACCGTTGATTTTAGTTTTCCCGAAGCCAATCCTGGACCGATCAGATTACAGTCCCATAGTTGTTCAATGCTGTCCGGCAAAGGATCTGCTAAAATGACCTGCCAGAAAAGTCTTGCCCGTCGACAGAAGAGAAACAGGTGCGGTACATCTTCATTTTGTCCACAGAAAGGGCAAGAGCCCGAATTGTTTGCCCGCCTGCTACGCAGCCTAGCATTCGTGTTAAGCTTATGATGATGAACGAGCCACAAGAAAAAACTGCAGCGAGGGACGGCATAGGTGCGCCAAATACTACTAGAGAACGGATCATCTTCCAAGTGCTGGAAATGAGTGGCATAGGCCGCAGCAGTGGAGAAAGGTTTTGGCCGGGGACCCCTCATGAAACGAGCATCCGGGGTAGAAGGGTCTAAGTTGTAGGTGTCAAGGAGGGCACAGAGATCAGAGAGCTCGCGCGTCGCAGCGCCAGAGAGACGAGGCTGCAGGTTCAACGCAGGTGGCGAGGCGGACAGAGCCTGCCGGACAGAGATGTTTGGGCGAGATGAATGTGAGAATAAGGCCGGATACTGAGCTGCTAAAGGGGCGTCGCCTGCCCAAAGGTCGAACCAAAAGGAGGTGGTTTCCCCGTCACCCACAGTTACCTTTGTGATTTCACGGAAGTTAGCGAGGGTGGAAACGATGCCAGACCAGATCGCGGTGTCAAGGTGGTGATCATCCCCCAAGTCCCTGTCAAGAGACCACCCGTATTTGGATCGGAACCAAAGGAGCCACGGTTCGTCACCACCAGAATGGAGCTTATAGAGAATTTTTTGTAGAAGGCAAATATTGTGGGCGTGCAAGTCACGAATCGCAACCCCTCCTTTATCTTTTGGCCTTTGGAGTAAATCCCAAGGGGCCTTGCACTGACTCCCATGGCAAGAGGTTTCGCCTGCCCAAATAAAGGCCCGACATACCTTATCAAAGGCATCGATTGCACCCGGTGGCATTAGAATGGAGCACATGGCATAAGTAGGTAGGCTCAAAAGAACAGAGGTGAGCAGGCGGCAACGGCCCATTGTGTTGATCAACTTCCCCCGCCAACCCGGGATCGATGCATGGAAGCGTGAGATGATCGGTTGGAAAGCGCTGAGCCGCAATTTGGACACCGAGAGTGGCAAGCCAAGGTAAGGTTGAGGAAAAGAGGAGACTGGGCAGCCAAGGACGGACGCCAGTGTTGAGGCGTATTCGTCCGAGATATTTATCAGGAGGAAGGTGCTTTTATCAAAATTTATGAAGAGGCCTGTGGACGCAGAGAATTCCAACAGGATATTCTTTAAAATGGTAACCTGGGAGTGATCGGCCTGAAGAATGATTAAGGTGTCATCAGCGTATTGAAGAACAGGACAACACATATTAGGGCACAGTGGATGCTTTAATGCCCCGGATCTCGAGGCACGAAGAATCATCTGTTGTAGGAGATCCGCAAAAATGATGAAAAGGTAAGGAGACAACGGGTCCCCCTGTCGTAGGCCAGTCCGACATTGAATCCAGTTTCCAGGTTTCCCATTGAGAAGGACAGCAGTTTGGCTGGAGGAGAAGATGTCATGCATCCATAGGTTCCAAAGTGGGGGGAACCCTTTTGCAGACATGACGTTTGCAAGGGCTTCCCAAGAAACAGAGTCGAAGGCTTTTCGGAAGTCTAATTTTAAGGCAACTGCGGGAACACGTCTTTTGTGGCAGGTCTCGATTACATCGGCCGCATAGATAAAATTTTCTGAGATGCTGCGCCCGCGGACGAAGCCAGTTTGGTCCGGGTGGATCAAGTCAGGAATCATGGGCTGCAGCCGACAAGTGAGTACTTTCGCAATTATCTTGGTTGGAGTGTTCTGAAGAGCGATAGGGCGAAAATCTTTAGGGTGGGTGACACCAGGTTTCTTGGGCAGGAGGACAATATAGGATTTATTAATCCTACCAAGGTCGGCACATCGGTTGTGGAACTCGGAGAGCAAAGAGAACAATTTGGGGGAAACAAGTGACCAGAATTTCTTGAAAAAGGCCGGACCGAAACCATCAGGCCCCGGGCTAGCATCAGAGTACATTGTTAGGACGGCGCGTTTAATTTCATCCATGGTAAAAGGTAGCAAGAGATCCGACGCCTGGGAGGCACTTAGCGACGACGTGTCAAATAGGTTTGACCAATCAGGAATTGCCGGGGGCGGGGGTTGCTGGCCAATAAGAGTTTTGTAAAAATCAAAAAGGACCAGAGCTTTACCAGAGTGATCATACACTTGGGTCCCATTGCTTTCTAGCATTTTAATTTGGTTCATGCGGTATCTGATGGTGGCGCACATATGGAAATATTTGGAGTTTTCATCGCCAAAGCAGACGTCACGAACTTTGCCACGCTGCTTCCACATGGCAGCAAGCCTGGCTGAATGGGATTGGAGGGAGTCAGCCACCAGGGAGCGCAAGAGGAATTCTAGATCAGACAGGACTCTGCGCTCTTCCGCCGCATCCAAGATACGAATGACGAGCTCACAATTGTGGATTAGGACGTCTAGCCTTTTTTGTTTTTTGGCCCAGATTTTGGCTGCCGCTCTAACACGTTTAAGGCAAAGACAGAGAACACCGGTGTTTGAGCGGCCGCGATGAAGCGGCGTCACGCTATTCCAATTGGAAGTTACTAGAGCTTGGAAGTCAGGGTAAAGGAGCCAATGATTATTGAAACGGAAGATAGAAGACCTTGGGATATTTGTCTTTGCGGATAGAACCAACGGTACATGGTCAGACGTTGTGCGAACGGCACTGCAAAGAGTGGAGTCGGGAAAGGCCGTACTCCAGTCAAGGTTCACAAGAGCACGATCAAGCTTGACAAGAATCGGGGTGCGCTGCTTATTAGACCAAGTGAAAAGACGATCAAGTAGCGGAATTTCTTGCAGGCTCATTTGATCAATGGTGAAGTTGAAAAGATCAGCTTCCGCCGTGTCAAAATTGTCACTCGATTTATCGGACGGGAACCGGACCATGTTAAAGTCCCCCAGAATTAGCCAAGGGCCTGTGGTTGAAGAGTGGATATTTAGTAGTTCGGATAGGAATTGTGGCTTTAATGCGTCGTCACAAGGGCCGTAGACGTTCGTGACTGTAAGTTGTAGGGAAGAAGCATTGGCCGCAAAAGTGCAGGTCAGGGAGTAGTCGCCGACCGATGAGCTTTGAAGAGAGAACCCAGCTTTTAAAGCCGCACCGCTGAGAACCAGCGCTTCGCTCCGATCCGAGGATGGATCACTCTGCTCCCACGTCACGATCGCGACGCGGGCAGGTGGCACCGGCGCCTCGACCTATCATCCATTTGGCCGCACGTTCCGTGCCAGTACGAGTGTACAAGTCACCGGGCTCCGGCGCATCACACACGTCGATCGCCGCGCGCTCGGCTGCCACGCATCGCGCGCGAGCCTGCGCTCACCGGCGAGATCACTGCCCGACGAGCCGGGGGTTGGTGATTGGTGTTGGTGAAAGTGAAACCCCCTGCCGTCTGCCGAATCGATTTACCTACCACTGGTGGCTGCGCCTCCCGTGTTCGCCTGCCCAAGTCGGCGTCGTCCCGCTCGCAGGGTTGCTTTCGTTGGTTCCTTGGGCGGACGGTGCGCAGCCAAGCTCGCCGAGGCGCGCTTCGTTTGTCAGCGGTAGGATCGGACCATATCATTGTGTTATCCTACCCCACGCCGCCACGTGGACCACGAGCACGGGGGGAGAGATTGACAGTTTGACATCAGGCGAGACGGCAGCGCGCGAGGAGGACATGGCGAGCCGAGCTGAGTCACAGTCACCGAGTCACGCACGAGACGAGCCGGACGGCTGCCGTCGCCCCCGTACGTCCGGCCCGCGGCTAGTTGCGAGCCACTTAAATCAACTGTGGCAAGCGCGAGAGCTACTCGGTCGGACGGAGGCCACACTTTGCCCAGAAGAGTGTGTGCGCGCTCGCCTTGAGCAGCCAGCGGCTGAGCGGCCCACGAGGAAGGGAGGAAGCGCGCTCGAGATGGCCGCGGCGAGCGGACGCATTGCGGCCTTCTTCGTGGCGATGACCATGGCGCTGGTGGCGGCGGCGGGCGCGGTCCGCCGGAGCGAGTTCCCGCCCGGGTTCCTCTTCGGCGCCGCGACGTCGGCATACCAGGTGAGTGCGTGGCGAAGCTTTTCGTTACCGTCTCTCTCGCTCCCTGCTGCTCGGTCGCCGCGCGCTTGCAGCCAATGGTGGGCGACTGATCGATCGGTTCCTTCTTCTTCTTCTTCTTCTTCTTCTCCGCGGCCATGAACAGATCGAGGGCGCGTACCAGGAGGGCGGCAAGGGCCTCTGCAACTGGGACGTCTTCACCCACACCAACCGTGAGTCTATTCCTCAAACCATGCTTCATCCAGAAAATCATTTTCCAGCTCCCTCGCAAAAACAAAAACAAAAGTTTTAAAACAACTTTCCCAGCGTGTTTCCCTGCAAACCTGTAAAATTCATACCCCCAACACCACCATTAGTCATTGCTGATGTCGAAATGACGTGAGTACGACGCAACTGTTGATATCAGTAGCTCTGTCGGGTACCTCCACCACTATCAGATGGATGCTGCCTACCTAAAACGATCGCGTATGTGCAGTGATCTGTCAACTGCCCCTGCTGCTTTTCTCTCAAAAATGTTTCCGTTCTTACAGCTGGAGGAATTAGGGACGGGCGAAACGGGGACGTTGCTGATGACCACTATCATCGCTACATGGTACGTACTGTGCCGATTACTACAGGCATCGCATGCGAAATGATCGCCATCTCAAGTGCTCTGCTGTCTGCCACTGTTTCGAGCAGGGGGATTTGGAGCTCCTGGATTCCCTGGGCGTCAACTCCTACAGATTCTCGATTTCTTGGGCAAGGATTGTCCCAAGTAAGCTCCGATTGCACCGTTCATGTCGTTGGCCCTGCGTTGGTCACTGTTCAATTCGTTAACTAAAATTTTCGAATAATCGTTGTGGTAGGGGGCCGGCTTGGTGGCGTCAATTCAGAGGGTGTCGCGTTCTACAACCGCCTCATCGACGTGCTCCTGCAGAAAGGTAGCCGGTCGTCTTCCTCCCTCTCGGTTCTTCACTCAAATTTTAGCTCTGAAATTGATTTTTTCATCAGGAATAGAGCCGTTCGTCACACTGAATCATTTCGACCTGCCTCATGAACTGGAGTTGCGGTTCGATGGCTGGCTTGGCACTGGAATCCGGTACAGCTCTTCCTCTGCATCCGCCTGACGTGGCGTGCTGTTATATATGATTGTTTTCAGTTGCGTTGAACTATCTGGTCCGTGAGAGACATCAGGGAGGAGTACGCGTACTACGCCGACGTCTGCTTCCGGTCGTTCGGCGACAGGGTCAAGTTCTGGACGACGTTCAACGAGCCCAACCTGGTGACCAAGTTCATGTACATGCTGGGCCAATACCCTCCCAGCCACTGCTCCCCGCCGTTCGGCAACTGCAACAGAGGTAACTCCCTCAAGGAGCCCTACGTCGCGGCGCACAACATCATACTGTCCCATGCCGCCGCCGTCAGGAACTACAAGAAGAACTATCAGGTGAGACCTGGCCGTGGCCGGCAACATAGTACTCTGCTGCTGTTTCATGGCGGTGTACTGCTGTTAGTGAATGGGAAAGAAATAATGCAGAGATAGAGATAACTTTGGATTACCATTCTGACGCATGCCTGTGTTTTTAAGGCGAAGCAAGGTGGCTCCATTGGGATTGTGATTGCGATGAAATGGTATGAACTACTGACGAACTTCACGGCGGATATTCAGGCGGCACGACGTGCACAATCATTCGAGTTAGAGTGGTACTATGTCATTTCCCCCCTCAATGCATGCAACATGTGTAATAGTACAAAAATTAGTAGTACTACTGTAGTAATAATAGTTGTGTAGGGTAGTTGAAATGTCCTTTTCCTGTCCTACTCGTACATAATTCTACATATTGCTTCGAACAAAAAAATCAGCCAAGTATATGGAGAGAAGGAAGAAAAAGAATTAAACCGCGCATATGTTTCAGCATGTTATGAATTAAAATGCAAACAAAATACCTTTTTCTATCATTCTTTTTCGCTAGCTTATTGCTATATTTTATCAGGTTTCTGGATCCGATATTTTTTGGCGAATACCCTAGACAAATGCGAGATATTTTACTATCAAACTTACCAACATTCACCCTGGAAGAAAAGAAGTTGCTGAAATACAAGACAGATTTCATCGGGATAAATCATTATACAGCAATTTATGTCAAGGACTGCATTTATTCCCCGTGCAACCTTCAAACATATGAAGGGAACGCACTTGTCTTAGCTGTCGGCGAAAGAGATGGAGTGAAAATTGGTAGAGATGTAAGAATTATACTTCCAATTGGATACCTTATACATTTATTCGGTTGTGTGATACGCGATATGATAGAACTTGTCTGATTTATATGAACATCGTAGACCGCATTCCAAGGATACTTTGTTGTTCCAGAAGCCATGGAGCCGGCTATCATGTATGTCACCCAGAGATACAAGGGCACGCCAGTTTACATAACTGAGAATGGTGAGCTCCAACACAGCCAGCTTGGACCTATAGGAGTTCTACTCTTCATTTCTTCCATGCTCGATCGCTCCATCATCATGCATTGTGGCTCCTGTTTTCAGGTTACTCGCAATCGAGTAATGCCAGCAGGGAGGAGTTGATCAATGACACTGAAAGAGTCAACTACCACAAGGGCTATCTCTCGTATTTATCTAAAGCAATAAGGTGACTTGGAGCTACCTTTTGATGCATTCAGTATTTACAATCGATGCTCCGAGAACTCAAAACCCCTAAGAGAGGTAGACCTAGGTTGTTTTTTTTTAACACAACTGCTTCAACCTGTTTCAGTAACGGTGCCAATGTACGAGGCTACTTTGCGTGGACCCTCTTGGACAATTTCGAGTGGACATTTGGTTTCAGCGTAAGATTCGGACTGTACCATGTCGATTTCGAGACACAGAAGAGGATCCCGAGGTTATCTGCGAAGTGGTATCAAGAGTTCCTCGCAGGGTCCAACTTGACGAGCGAGCCATTGACATGGAGAGCAGACTCCTAACAATCCTGATGACAGTATAGAATGTATATATAGCTAGACAACTGTTTGTTATGTCTAAGCTTGTGCATTATCGACCGTCGCGATATTATAATGTGTGTGGTGTATTCCGGTGTACATAAAGGTGAACATTGAGGAAGTTGTGCCGTTCTATGTACCGTGGTAGTTTTCAGAATATGAACGTGTGGAGCATACTGTTACGAACACTTGAGCTTATTCAGCCATTTAGGCTCTGATGCTCCCAAGGAGAACACTAGAGTCGTCTTAGGGGCTGTTTTTTTTTTTTTTTTTGAAGAAACTGGAGGGGCAGAACGCCCCTACAGATTAATATATTTAATTATATAATAAAAAGTACAATCAAACAGAAAGGGAAAACAAAGAAAGAAAATTACAAAAAGGATTGCAACTACTCTGCCGATTGTATCAAAGGTTCAGCATGACCCCTTCGAGCTCTATGGACAACCATACTAAGCTCAGTGAAAAAATGTGAACGGCAGTGGTCCACTGTTGGATCAATTCCTTGAAATAACCAATTGTTTCGCTCTGTCCAAATACTCCAACACATTAGTGCAATAATGTCCATATAAAATGGCACCTGTAGCCTCCTCTTTATCCATTTGATGAGTGGTATAACCTGAAGGTGCCTAGGGACATTAATTCCAATTGAGTTCCAGCATTCTCTAGCAAAGTTACACCTTATGAATAAGTGTATCAAAGTCTCTTCTCTTTGCAGGATACACATTTCACATGTATAAGAGTCCAAGTGCATATTCCTTCGTCTCAACATCCCTCTCGTATTTAACCGATCCTTCATTAGTAACCAAAAAAACACCTGATGTTTTGGCTGACAAGATGACTTCCATAGCCACTTAAATGCTGGGTCCACATGACAATGTCCTTTCATGACTTTGTATACTTTTGCAGTGGAAAAATTATTATTCCCCCAAATATAACTCCACAGGTCATTCCCTTGTTCTAAATCCAGTTGCTCTAGAATTTGTGCTAGCTGCTGCATTTGCGCATATGCTTGTTCTGAGAGGGGTATATGAAAAAGCTCCACAATATTTGGGGTGTTCCAAGCCTTGCTCAGTGATAAATTCTGCTTCTTAGCGAAAGAATATAATTCAGAGAAGACTTGCATAGGCACAATTCCATTCCACTGGTCCTTCCAAAACCAGACAGTTGTTCCATTTCCTGGCTTAGCTGTTGCTATTCCTTTATATTGGTCATTTAGCTTCATGATATCCCTCCACCAGAATGATCCCTTCTTACTATGTCCTGGCATTACTCCATTTTTGTAATAGTTATCCCAGACCAGATGTACCCATGGCAAGTCAGCTTTGTTATAAAATTTGTGCAGAAATTTCATTAGCATGGCATCATTTTGGGTGCTTAACTGTAGTACACCCAAACCTCCTTCTTCCTTTGATCTACATACCATTCTCCATGCAGCCAAAGGTGGCTTTCTATTATTTATGTCAGATCCCCTCCACAGTAGGTGTTTCCTATATTGATCAGCTTGGTGTATCACTTTTGCATGCATCTTGATAATGCTCAGAATATACATTGGCAGTGTAGTTATTACTGAGTTGACCATTTCCAATTTCCCACCCTGTGTCAGAAAGTGTGCACAGCACACCAATCTTCTCTCGATTCTTTGGATTATTGGCAAGAAGTCTTGAACAGATGGTTTAGTCAGTCCAAGCGGTAGTCCTAAATATGTAAATGGCATAGCCCCTCTTTGGCACCCAAAAGTTTGTGTCAGAATATCCATCTTTTCATCAGGGGTATTAATAGACACCATCATTGATTTGTTGTAGTTCACTTTCAGTCCAGTAGATTCAGCAAATGTGTTCAACAGAGATCTGAGTGCAACTAGTTGTCTCGGGCAGGTCTCCATTATCAGCAATGTATCATCTGCATATTGAACCACAGGAAAATCCAATCCTGCTCCCTTTGGTATGGCTAGCTTTAATAGTCCCATATCCTTAGCTTTATTAAGGATCGATTGTAAAAGATCAGCTGCTAGAACAAACAATAAGGGGGAAAGGGGATCTCCTTGTCTCACACCTCTCCTGCAATTGAACACTTTACCAGGGACACCATTAAGCAAAATCGATGATGTGCCAGTACTCATAATTAGTGACATCCATTTAAGCCATCTATCACCCAATCCTTTGTGCTTTAGTATATCCATTTAGGGGCTGTTTGGATGCTGCCTGACAGAGGATGCTAGTGCTATGCAGTGAATCACGACCATAGGCTTTCAAAATCGAGGGCTGGGATTGATGCCTGGACAGCCAGCTGTCAAACAAAGCCCTTAGTCTGTAATAGGAAGAAGATGACAGGATTGAGGTTGGCAAACCTAAAGGAAGGGACATGCCTCCAGAGATGACAACGAAAAATGTTCATCAAACTCTCATTTACGGTTACAACGCATGATGCTTGGAGTACAAGAAATATGTGCTTAATCTCTAATTCTAATTAAGTAGGAGACCGCAGGTACAAAAACACTACAAATAAGAAGGGTGAGACAAACTCACAATCTAGTTGATGTCTATTTGTCGCGGTGTTGAGTTGCTGCAGTGATGGATGAGGCAGCACAACACTAGAGATCGTGGATGAGGCAAGAGATGGTAGATGATAATCTAAGCAATCACATAATTGCATTTTTCAAAAACCTTATTGTTGTTCCTCATGAACTTCTCAGTTGTTGAGACCCTCTTCATCAGTGTTCCACAATAGGGGGAAATAAAGAAGAACATCTTCCTCAGTGCATGCCAAGGAAAAAGTCCGACGAGGTCAGCACAACTCTCGAGAAGAAAGAAATAAAGAAGATTGGAAGTAGATTTGCATGACATTCCAAGTTGTCAAAGTTCACTGTAGGTTGGCATATATGGATATTAACTCACTCAAAAATGGAAAAGAAAAGGTCGGTATGGATATTGGTTTGAAGCTGAAAGGCCACCAAATACCTTGTGAGTGAATGCGCGATCTAGTTCTGCGTTCAAACTATGATGCTAATGTTTTACGTGGTCCCTGACGGGATTGACAAGATGATCACCCACATCATGAGGTGAGACGACAATCTGCGGGTGTTAATCACCGAAAACGGTACATACATGCTGCCATTAAATTCAGCTGCTCGTTGAATTTCCGTTTCCATGACATTCCAAGTCGTGACAGTTACTTAAAAAAATTCTATAGGTTCTGCACATGTATCTTATCCATGATCCGCTATGCGGTAAGCATATGGTTTGTAATAAATAACAGACCGCGACGTCGTGGGATTTTGCGGATGGACAATCCACAGGGCAATCTTTGACTACAACTGGCAGTTGGAACATGTTCTCCGCGCGCGCAATGGAAATCAGGAACAATATCGTTGCATTGGCCCGCGGTCTGCCACCACCGGGAGAGACCGAGAGAGAACCCAGCTTTATTCCTAACAGTAGCCGGGCCGCAGAGAACAACCAGCGCTTGCTGTGAGGGAGAGAGGAGAATGGATTGATTTCCACGTGACGATCGCGAGCGACACCGTTGTTGGTTACGGATATGGTGGTTGGTGGCGCTGGCGCCTCAACCTCTCCATTTGGCCGCACGTTCCGTGTCAGTACAAGTCAGCTGGTATCCGGCCGCGTCAGGCAGGCACGTCTCAGCTCCGATGCCACGCAAAACGCGAGCTGCACGTACGCGCTCCACCGAAATGAGGAAATGAAGACCGAGCCGGGGTGTGGGTGTTTGTGAAAGTGAAACCGCGCCGAGTTACCTACCTACCACTCGTGGCGGGCGGACGGGCCGGTGGCTGTGCGTGCCCGATCGAGTTCAATTTGCGTGCGCAAACAAGCTTCCCGTCCCGATCGCACGGTTGGTCCCGATCGTTTGTCAGCGCGCGCGGTAGGATCGGACCATATATACCATCTCGTTAATTATCCTATCCCACGCCGCCACGCACGTACGTTCCACGGTTCCACCCCGTTCGGCCCCGAGATTTCTCGCGTACGTCGTTCTCAACGTGCCCCACGGGTGGGGAGATTGACAGCAGGCGAGAGCCGAAGTGACGAGTCACGGTCAAGCACGGCACGAGCCGAGCGGCGGCCGTCTCCCCGTCCCGCCGCTACTCGAGGCGAGCCGCTTATTAACTCAACCGTGCGGGGCGCGGGCGCGGCTGGGTGGGAGCCTGGGAGGTAGGACATACTTGCCGAGAAGCGCCGTGTGTGTGTCAGCCCGCGTGTGGAGCGGCCGGCTCACGTACGAGCCACGAGGAAGGAAGGAAGGGAGATGGCCGCGGCGAGCGGACGCATTGCGGCCTTCTTCGTGGCGATGGCCATGGCGCTGGTGGCGGCGGCGGGCGCGGTCCGCCGGAGCGAGTTCCCGCCCGGGTTCCTCTTCGGCGCCGCGACGTCGGCTTACCAGGTGCGTGTGCGGTCATCAGTGTCTCTTTCCCTACCTTCTCTCGTCTCGATCGCCACTCTCTCTTGCTGGGAATGGCGACTGATTGATGGGTTCCCTTCTTCTTCTCCGCTGATAACAACAGATCGAGGGCGCGTACCAGGAGGACGGCAAGGGCCTCTGCAACTGGGACGTCTTCACCCACACGCACCGTGAGACCTCATTCCTCAAACCATCCACCGCTGCTCTCTTTTTTTTTTCCATCCAGAAAAATCATTTACCGAACACTTTTAATTCATTCACAAACGAACTTGCAACTGGCGAGATAGATAAACTTAACTACTCTTGTTTCGTGCGAGGCGGATCCTTTCCTTTGCATGACAGTGACACTCGATGAATATAGTAGTTTTTTTTTTACACTCGTGGCCGGCATCCATTTGACTGTTTCCATGTCACCAACAACATTCAGAGGCTGGCAAACCATGCGTTTCTTATCGGTAGGATTTGGCCGCACCAGAGAGAGAATTAAGCATCGTTTGCGTAGAAGAAAAGCAACATGACTTTTAAGCCCTTTTTTTTCCAGAAGATTTCCTTCAAAGTTCTAAATATCCCGCCATTATTGCCAATGTCGATACTTCAAAACAGAACAAACCAAGAAAAATAGTGCCGCTGACGTTGATTTTTTTTTGGACCGAAAAACCGTGAGGGAGTTCCCCGAAGTGCATGCCAGACGTTGATATTTTTTAGATAAAGTGCTGACGTTAATATGATGTTACTATCACGCAACTGTGTGCTCTGTCATGGTAAAGTGCTGACGTTAATATGATGTTACTATCACGCAACGTTCATATTAATAGTTTGTTGGGTTCGTCGTTCCGCTTTATCGGATCGATGCTGCGTGCCTGCAATGGTCGGTACAGTTCACATGCATGTATAGTGATCTGTCAAGTATCTATCCCCCCGCTTTTTGTCTGAAACATGTTTTCGTTCTTTCCAGCCGGAGGAATTATGGACGGGCGCAACGGCGACGTCGCTGATGACCACTATCATCGCTACATGGTACAGAATCAGAATACTCCAGCTTCACTTATATGCATCGCACGCGAAATTATTATCGTCTCATGTGCTCTACTGTTGCGAGCTGCAGGGTGATGTGGAGATCCTGCAATCCCTGGGCGTCAACGCCTACAGGTTCTCGATTTCTTGGGCAAGGATTCTACCAAGTACGCTCAGATCATTACACCGTTCATGTCGTAGGACCCCTGCGTTGGCTGCTACTCAATTCGTTAACTAATTGTCGAATCGTTGTGGTAGGGGGGCGGCTTGGTGGCGTCAATTCAGAGGGTATAGCGTTCTACAACCGCCTGATCGATGTGCTTCTGCAGAAAGGTAGCCAGCCGTCTTCCTGCCTCTCGGTTAACTCACATTTCCGGCTCCATTTTTTTTTTTGGTTCAAATCTTCAACAAGAAGCAAGCTTACAAGTTTGAATTTTTAAAAATCGTCAGGAATAGAGCCGTTCGTCACATTGCATCATTTTGACATGCCTCACGAACTGGAAACCCGGTTTGATGGCTGGCTCGGCACTGGAATCCGGTACGGCTCTTCCTCTGGTTCTGCCTGAAAATGTGCTATTCAGAGACAAGACAACCAGACAGTCCTATTATTCAGTTGTGTTGAACTGATCCGTAAAAACCTCATCGTCGTTCAGGGAGGAGTTCGCATACTACGCCGACGTCTGCTTCAGGGCGTTCGGCGACCGGGTGAGGTTCTGGACGACGTTCAACGAGCCCAACCTGGCCACCAAGTTCCAGTTCATGATGGGCCTTCACCCTCCCAACCGCTGCTCCCCGCCCTTCGGTAACTGCATCAGCGGTAATTCCTTCAGGGAGCCTTACATCGCAGCGCACAACATCATATTGTCCCATGCCGCCGCCGTCAGGAACTACAGGGAGAACTATCAGGTGAGATGGCATCTTGCTCTGTTGTCAGGTCTGAAATGGCCGCTTCTGCTGCAACAGTTGTTTCAGTAAAAATAAATGGGAAAAAGATATGCAGATAGCAATTCTGACGTGTTGTTGTGTTCTCAAGGCGACGCAAGGGGGATCAATCGGAATTGTCATCGCGATGAAATGGTATGAACCTCTGACAAACACGACAGTGGATATTCTGGCGGCACGACGTGCACAGGCGTTCGAGTTAGAGTGGTATTTTAAACCCCTCCCCCCTTCCAATCCAATGCAATTCTCATACATCATTCTCTATAATTGTGCAGATCAAATTCATCCAGATATCAAGATAAGAAAGAAAAATAACTAAACCTTGCATGTTCAGCGTGTTATGCATTGAAATGTTTTTTTTTTTTTTTTGCCTATTATTCACTAGCTTAGCGTTATATCTTTGTCAGGTTTTTGGACCCCATATTCTTTGGCGAATATCCAAGACAAATGCGAAAGATTTTACAATCAAAGTTACCAACATTCACCCTGGAAGAAAAGAAGTTGCTGCAATACAAGGCGGATTTTATTGGGTTAAATCATTATACAGCAATTTTTGCCAAGGATTGCATTTCTTCCCCGTGCAACCTTCAAACGTACGAAGGAAACGCATTTGTATTGGCAGTCAACGAAAGAGATGGAGTGAAAATTGGTGGAGATGTAAGAATTATACTTTTCATTGGACTTATTATTTATTTTCTTGGTTGTGTTATGCGATATATGATAAAACTTGTCTGATTTATGAACCTCGTAGACCGCACTCCCAGGATATTATGTTGTTCCAGAAGCCATGGAGCCGGCCATCATGTATGTCAACCAGAGATACAGGGACACACCGGTTTACATTACTGAGAACGGTGAGCTGCAGCCGGCTTGGACCTAGGAGTTCCTCCCTGCATTTCTTCCCGTGCTTGATCATCATGCATCGTGGCTCCTGTTTTCAGGTTACTCACAATGGAGCACTGAGAGTAGGGAGGAGTTGATCAACGACATCGAAAGAGTCAACTACCTCAAGGGTTATGTCACGTATCTATCTAAAGCAATCAGGTGATTTTGAGCTACATATGATGCATTGAGTGTTTAGGTGCACCGATAACTCTGAAACCGAATCATCCCTGAATCAGAGGTAGACCCGGCAGGAAGTATTTGTTTCTTTGACACAACAGTTTCAACTTGTTTCAGGAACGGTGCAAATGTACGGGGCTACTTCGTGTGGACCCTCCTGGACAATTTCGAGTGGACATTTGGTTTAAGCGTACGATTCGGACTGTACCATGTCGACTTCGACACACAGGAGAGGACCCCGAGACTATCTGCGAGGTGGTATCAAGAGTTCCTCACGGGGTCCAACCTGACGCACGAACCGCAGGCGTGGAGAGCAGACTCCTGACGCTCCTGGTGATAGAATGTATAGCTAGACCACTGTTTGTTATCCCTAACCTGACGCCCCGTTCGTTTACTTTAGTCCTAAAGTTTAGTCCAGAGAATCTTGTTATTTAAAGGTATTAAATAAAGTTTAATTACAAAACCTTTTTACAGATGGGTGCTAATTTACGAGACGAATCTAACGAGCCTAATTAAGCTATGTTTTACTACAGTGATGCTACAGTAGCCATTGTCTAATCACAGATTAATTACCCTCATTAGATTCGTCTCGCAAAATAGCATAGGTTTCTGCAAAAAGTTTTGTAATTACACTTTATTTAATACCTTTAAATAGCAAGAACTTTGGACTAAACTTTAGTCCTAAACGAAACGAACAGACCCTTATGATGTGCGCGGTGTGTACTGGTGTACAGAATGGTTAAAAAGTTGAGGTCGTTGTGCAGTTCTATGTAGTGTGGAGGTTTTCAGAGGATGAACCTTTGGAGTATACTACTGAATAGAGCATGCTGTGAAGATTAAGGAAGGGGAAGGTTCATCAGCACGACTTCGAGCACATTCGAATTTCGATGAGTGAGAGCGAGCGCCCCCCACCCACCACGCCGCGCGCCACCCCGGCGCCGGCGTCCACCACCTCGCCGGCCGCCACCCCGGCCCCGGCGACCACCCCGAGCCCCTCGACGGCGGCCACTCCGGCTCCGGCGACCACCTTCCCTTCCTCCCTCGACCCCTCCCGCACCCCCAGCCGAACCCCCGCACCCAAACCTACCCCTCTCTCCCCGGCGGCGAGGCCGTTCTACCCTTCCGGCTCTCCGCTCGGGCTTGAGGAAGGTCTCCGTGGACTGGATAGCCCCTGCTCGCCCGTCGAGTCGGAGGGCACGCCGTCGCCGCGCTCCTTCCGCGACGTGGTGGCGGCAAAGGCTCCGGCGCGGGCCCCTGTGACGGCCTCCACCTCGCGCCAGGCGCCGTCGGGGTTCAGAGCCTCTGCGCGCCGCTTGTACCAGGAGAAGAAGAGCGGGCAAGGCCGCGCCGCCAACCATGGTGGCCGTGGGCGGCCGAGCCAGCGCGCGGTCGACAACCGCAAGCCCAAGGTACGTTCCATCGTTGTGGTTTCAGGCTCCCTGCCGTTCCAGTCCGGTCGTGGCCAGGACACCCGCCCGCCGCCGGCGCGCCGCCACCAGCCGGAGAGACGGCCGCCGCCGGAGCGCCGGCAAGAGAAGCGCGGCCTCAGCGCCGCAGAGATCGCCGACGGCTGGCAGGAGGTCAAGAGCCGGCGTCGTCGTTACCAAGAGGAGCAGCACCGGGATGGTCGCCGTCGCCATGTTCGGGCCAAGCGCTGCCGCGGCCCCCCCGATGTCATACCCCATTTCAGGAATATGTTGTGCATCCTGTATCAGTCCCTGGATCAGTAGCTGATACGCACAAGAACACATATATGATAATCAAAAGCATACTTCGAATAGGTAAATAAGCATAATACCTGATATATAGGACCCTTAGTGGCGGTATGACAAGGAAATATCCAAGTCCAACCAACCAGCTAACGGTGAAGCAGACAGCGGAAACCTTGGCCCGAAGCCACAAGCACACTTGAGAGGCAGAACCGAAAACCCAAACGTCGTCGTCTTCTACGTAGTCTTCTCCTACTAAACCAACAATCGCAAACGCGTGAGTACATAAGGTACTCAGCGAGCCCTACACTACACAAGGGTATATATACATGCATACTTGGTCTTAGCAAGGAGGAGGCAATATGGTTTATTTGCAGCAAAGCAAGCTTTATGCGGGGTTCACTAAAGCAAGACAAGGATTCATAGATAAAACAGGGAATTGATTGTCAATATTTTAGTTGGTTGGCCCTGGGGGGGTATGGAGCCTTCCCGCCAGTTCCCAAGTTTTAGTGGGGCCTTCTGACCTCAAGGATCATACCGACCCGGCACACTTGCCATCACTTCCAAAAACACGGGCCGACTACAACCCACTCACACGCCAAGGAGAGAGAGAGATGGTTAATCCATACGTGCGCAACAATAATGTGTCATATGCCGTGACAACGTCCATCCGGATGAATTTTACACTCTGCAGAGGTTGTACATCTTTTCCCACGGGCTATGCACTCTTGTACGGAGAGTAACATAACACCTAGTCCATATCCTCCGAGTAGTCTCACAATTCCACCACGAAATCACACTCAGGGGCTTGTGACATGAAAGGTCACACACTGGCACTGTACACCTGTAAAAGGGTACGTCATGCTCCTGTAACGAATAGCAGGATCCTGTAACACATACCAGGACGAGCGGCACTCCCGTAACCTATAGCGGGTTCCGCGAGCCGGATCATAGGTACGTTTCCTATGTCCTTTTCCTGAGCTTTCGTTGCCTCGACTGGCCTCCAGATGGCATTTGCAAGAATACTAGGAAGATAGGGTAGGTCCTTCCCATAGGGGTTCCGTGATTGTACGAGAATCATTATGTTTACGGGCGTCAGAACCGGTCCTTATATGGCCGGGCAAGCACCATATCCCACACTAGGGGCCTATAACATCAACATCAATCCACTAGTGGCCTTGCTCGCAATCCAACCCATCCCAACATCACCGCCACCATCAACATCATCACCTAACACAGTTGTGCTACTCCCAAACCCAATATATATCACACACACCACCAAACTTATTTAACACAGTTGTAAAACATATATGTGTGTAAGGTGTAGCAATGTAGAAACATTGCAGGGGTCCTAAGCATTCTAGTAGCAAGGTAAAAGTGGCATCATAAAAATGATGGAACTATCCTAGGGTTACCAAGGTGACAGGTAAACCAAGGGGCAAACAAGGATTCAGATATTAACGCCTAAGTAACAGACATCAATATCAATAAGCAAGTAGGTTCATAGCTACACAAGCAGTAAAATAACAAGTGATGCATAATACTAGAGTAGGCTCTATAGGTGCATTGCGAAAACAGTAGGTTCAATCATGATCAGGGAGATGTAGAGCTTGCCTTCACTAATTAGTCTTCTTCTTCTCGTCCTCGTAATTCGGGCCCTCAGATCCTTCCTAGAAGCTCGTATCTTCTGAATCTTTTGTTGAGGTCGGTGTCTTCAAGTCCTTCCTCGAAGCTCGTCCTTGAAGCTTGTATCTTCTGGATCTTCCTTGAAGTCTTCTAGTTCTTCCTCAAATCCCGCGTAGGCTAGCGTATAAAAAGATACCGTATAAACAAACTACTGCAAAGGAAAATAAGATCGAGAAGAACCAGACAAGATCCAATTAACTCTAATAAGAACCAATAGAACACCGATAAAAGTCAAAGACACAAATCATGCATGATGCATTAGGTTTTACTTTAGAAGGATCTTATTATCTTAATAGAGGCTATTAGGGGTGATGCATCGAGCACTAGGGCTTTTGATGTGAAGGTGGGATGCTAAACCATGATAAGTGCATGCGGGTATGTGTAGGTAGAAACGGCGTGTGTACGTGTTAGTTGTACATTGGTAGCATTACGGCTTTATATAGGTCGTAACCTATATAAAGGTTCATGCAACAACGTACAAGTGCAAGGTGTGTCACTTTAATTACCTACTTATATTAGGTTATTAACTAATGCTGATTAGCCATTAATTACTTACTAAATTGATTAATTACTAAGGTTATTCCACTAATTATTTGCCATGAGCTAAGCGCATGACGATGACACGTGTACGTGATTATGCATGACATGGATGCATGGTTGCGAATAAAAGACAAGGATCAATCGATAAGGCCAACGAGCAATTAAAATAACAATGAACAATAAATCCAATAACCTCCAATGAAGGACCACATAAATACGAGAACAGTAATAACAAAGCTTGGTAAGGATCGGTGGTAAACAATAGGTTAAGGTCGATTGAGCGAGGGTTGAGATAGGTTAGACTTGTAGCTGAGTTGCGATAAAAGATATTAGGTTTTGGTGTGAAATGATACAACAAGATTGTTTACACTCACGCTAGGAGGTGAATGAGCATTGGTGGCAAGCGATAACGACGCCACAGGATTTGCCGGCATGGTATTTAGGGTACTAGATTTCGGAGCGATACATCACGAAAGATTGGGTAGGTTTATTGTTAGCGAGTGAAGGTGTACGTGTGACATACAAGGTTAAGGCGGAATGATGTAATGCGATGAGGGGGTACTAGGATGTGAGGCAAAGAGATATTGCATGTTTGGTTAGGTTCAACGCTAAACAATAAAGCGGGTAGCTACAACATGCAAGATTGACGTTGCATACATTGGCGATATGGAAGAACATCAAAAGAGGGAAGATTACATGGTATTGACGGTTTGCTGGTCCATTCTAGAGCTCCAAGAGTAGTACCAAAGGGTAGTACGCGTTTCTACGAACGCGTGGGCGCAAGAATCGCCCAAAACGGAGCTACGGTTGAAAAGATATGAGGACTTAAAGGTTCTAGGGGCTTGCATGCAATTACAGAAATATACCGAGGGCATATCTATAATTACAGAAAGGTTTTAGGGACTGAAATGTAATTACAGAAAGTTTTGGGGACCAATCTGTAAATACAGAAAAGTTTAGGGGCTTCGGTGCAAAAAGATAGGGGCTAAAGTATAATTACAGAAAAGTATAGGGTCATTTCTGTAAAAAGACAGGACCTAAACAGAATTATGCAAAAGTTCAGGGGCTTATTTGCAAGAATACAGAGGCTGGGATTTTCTGGAATTTTTGGGTTTATTTTTCTATTGAAAAAGCTCATGGACCGAGTCCACGGCTCTGTGGACCAGGGCAGAGGACGTAGTCCACGAGTCCACCGTGGACCGGTTACACAGATCGAAGGGGTACGCGATCTGGGCCGTTGGATGAGGTTTGGACGGTGCGGAGGCGATGGGAGGTGGGCGCGGTGGTCGCCGGCGACAGAACGCGGCGGCGCCATTGGTGGCTCGCCGGAGTTCGCCGCTGCGACGGTCCGGTGGCTTATCCGCGACGGGGAGAGGACCGGGAGAGAGCGGAGGAGGTGTGGAGCTCACCTAGGCGGTCGGGTGAGGCTGTGGTGGAGCAAGGAGGGCTCGCGACGACGAGGGGCGGAGCGCGGTCGAGACGCTCGTCGCGGGAGTGCCTCGGGTGGCGGAGCGGAGCGGAGAAGGGGGCTGGAAGATGCGGCACGTTGACGTGGAGCTCGTCAGCGCGTCGTGGGGATGCGGGGCTCGCTGCGGAGGGCGGATTTGGCGACGGCCGGCGGGGGAGAAGAAAAGGGAAAAGTTGAAATTCGAGAGCGGTGGAGCTCCAGCAGGGGAAAGGCGAGCTGGGAAGGGAGAGAGGAGTGGTGTGCGTCGGGTTTTATAGCGGGAGGGAGCGAGGAAGGCCGAGAGCGGCGGGCATCGGTCATGGTCGTCGCTCCGGTCGCCGGTCGCCCGCTTTGACAGTCGACGGGACGCGACGACGCAGCAGGGGATGGGCGACCGCACGTGGTGACGAGGGTGCGGAGTGGCTACAGAGGCGAGGATGGGATGGATCGGGGCGAGGCCACGCGGGGGTGACGTCGGGTCGCCGAGCGTCACATGGCGACGGCATGGGCGCTCCTGCGCTGGCTGGAGGGGGGAGAAGAGGCTGATGGACGGGGCCCGCTCGTCAGTGAGACCAGGGGGAGAGGAGGTGGAGGAGGCTGGGCTGGACTGGGCTGCTGTTGGGCCTATGGTGGGTTGGCGTGGGACAGGAAAAAAAAAGGAGGAGAGGGATGAGTGGACTGGGCCAGGGGATGGTTTCGGCCCGGAAGGTATTAGGGAAGGGGAAAAGATTTATTCTTTTTCTAGGAATTTCAAAATTGAATGCTTTTCAAATTTGAAAGAGGATAAGATTCAACCAACACTTTGAAAAACTCGAAACCTCAAAAATGCATATGATGGATTTTCATTCAGGTTTAAATCAAATTTTTTGAAAGTTGTCTTGGGATTTAAATAGGAACTCAAATTTGAATTGCAAATTCAAATTTGAAAGAGGAATTAAACATGAACTCAAATTTGAATGGAGAATTCAAATTTGATTGGGACAAAATCAAACAAACATTTGACATAAAATCAAGAACTCGAGAATGCATATGTGAAGTTTGTGCAAGTTTAAAAATTCAAAGGTTTAGAATTTGAGATGAACTTGCTAGAGATCTTAAATCAAACAATTATTTAGTTTGTTGTAAAATTCAAAAGTTCAAACTTTTAGTGAATTTTAAATGAAGACAAACACTTGAGCACTATTTTAATATTTGTAAATTTCATATTCTAACTAGGTTTTAATTTATTTAGTGCATTTTGTTTTTGAAAATTCATGGAAAGATAAGAGTTGGACAAAAATTTAAATTTGGAGCGATTTTTATTCCTTTTTAAAATGCTTTGAAATTTGGGGTGTTACACCCGACCCCCGAGGCGGAGCCGAAGAAGATCCCCGCCGAGTTCGACGGGAAATGCCTCAACTGCCTCTCCTACACCCACCTCGTCAAGGACTGCCGCCGGCCGTCCCGCTGCCTCCGTTGCCACGGACCATACCACCTCACGCGCGACTGCAAGCGCCCGCGCACGCCGCCGACAACCCTGAGGATCACGCAGGCTGCGGACGGACGTCGCTTCGTGCGCGCCCGGCGTCGGAGCAACTCCCCACCAACCCCGCGGGCGGAGAACGCGCCCTCCCGCACCCCTTCACCGCCACCGTCGCCAGCTCCGACACGAGCCCCGTCGCCGCCGCCACTCGACCTCGACCGTGCGGCGAGCTCCTTCTTCACCAATGTGTTGCCCGACGCTATGCCCCTGGCTAGCAAGGATCGTGACACCTACTTCGTCTACCGTACAGCGGAGGTGGAGGCGGAGGAGGCCAGACTACGCTGGGCGTTGACGGCCCACACGGGCTATGCGCACTGCGACATCTCCGTCGACGAGGCGGCGGCCGCCGTCCGAGACACGGTCGGCCTCACGGAGGAGGATTTCTCGGTGCGGGCGTTTGCTCCCGAGAATTTCATCCTCACGTTCAACTCTCAGGCTGCCCGTGATGCTGCCTTCCGTGCAGGCCCCGTGCCGGTGGCCCAGACGCGCCTCGTTCTCCGGCAATGGACTCGGCTGGCCACCGCCGAGATCGGTACTCTCTACCATCAAGTGAAGATTGAAATCGACGTCATCCCGCCCCACGCCTGGAACATGGCGTCCGCCAAGCAGCTGTTGGCCTCGACGTGCTGGATCGAGACGCTCGCCCCTGAGATGGCCAACAAGAGCGACCTGTCGACGTTCAAGCTAACGGCGTGGACTGACGATCCGACATGCATTCCGGCTACAAAGGAGCTGCGCGTCCCCGAGCCCGAGACGCCGGTGGTGCACGACGACCCCACCTTGCAACTCATCTTCGGCAGCCGCCCGCCGTTCCTCACCAAGAAAAAAGTCCTCCGGTACTTCACCAGCATCACCGTCAAGAGTGTGGCGGACTTCGGACCGCGCCCGTCCTCCTCCGACGGCCCCTCGCCACCGTCTAGTGATGGCGACAGCGGACACGACGGGAACCCTGACCGTGGATACGGGGAGTCCCAGGGCTCTGGTCCTCGACACTATGCCTACAACGCCGGCGGCAACCAAGGCAATGCAGCCGCGCCGGCGCCGCCACCGCCGCCGCCGCGCCGGCAACCGGAGCCAAGGAAGAAGAAGATCGGTCGCCAGTCAAAAGTATGGCGGCCAAAAGCAGTCCATAAAGCGGCTGCTCCAGCAGAAAAGGAAAAAGCAAAAGCACCTGACGCAGAAAGAAGCACCGTACAGGAGTCCATCCCTGACACAAGTCTGAGTACAGACAAGGATACAACGACGCAACCGCGAGCTGTGACCCCAGAGGACAGTCAGCAGGAGAATCAGGACAACGGGAAGGAGTGCACATGGCAAACCACCATTCCCCCGGCCGAAAGCATGCTCGAGATCCAGCCGCCACCATGCGCCGCCCATGTGAGTGGAGAAGCAACCACCATGTGCACCGAGAACGAGGCTGGTTCAAATCAACCAATCATTGAGGCGGCAATCCCGCGGTTGATCCTGGTGTCCCCACCGCGCAAACCATGTGCGGCCAAGAAATTCGGGGCCACGCCAATCACATACGAAAGAAGAAGCAGAAGCATGGCCCACGCAGTGACAAATCTGCAGGCCGCGTCACACGTCGAGTCGGTCCCAGAGGTGGAGCCGGAAGCCGAAGGCGAGCGAGCCGACAGCCCCGAACCGGAGAGAGAGCTGAGTCTCCATGAGACCGAAGAGCGGTTAGAGCTAAACAGGCCAAAAACTCATAGCTCAGACCCAGCCCAAGAGCAAGACGAAGCGCGGTCCGCGACAAGAGCCTTCATCACCGCGGTGGCCCAAAAAATTCAAACACCGTTGGCGCGCAAGACAAGCCGTGGTGGGTTACAGGCTGAAGCAGAGGAAGCAGAGGAACCAACGCCGGATCGACCAAGAAGGAGCAAGAGAATCGCACAAGCCAGTGCCACCTCCTCAGTCCGCCCATCCAAGCGCGGCGAGGTGTTACTGATGCGCAGGTTCGGGATCCTCGCAACAAACGAGCGGCCTACGGAGCAGGCGCACAACTCCCTTGACCAAGTGTTCAACCGCCCCCTAACGAAGGCAGAAGACATCATGGCGGCAATAAGAGACCTCTTCCCTGCTGCCCAAGCTCTGACAGACGAGGAGTTAATCGCGGCCACGCTGCAGGCCGGCGAGATGGCCATGGCTTCCTAAGCTATGCGCCACACCATCTCGGTTGTAACCGTCTAATGGATAGCAACATAAATATGTTAGTGTGGAATGTGAGGGGCTTAAACAACGAAAGCCGTCATGACGCACTACGAAGCGTCGTTGCAAGTGCAAATGCCGCCATTGTATGCGTGCAAGAAACTAAGCTCAATGTAATCTCTCCCTACCTCATGAATGAAATGCTCGGTTCGAACTACTCCAACTTCTCCTACCTGCCTGCTTCAAACACACGCGGTGGCATCCTCATCGCGTGCAGGTCGCCAGAAGTGCAGATGACGCCAAGACACATAGGGGATCACTCAGTTACGGTGACGGTCTCCACAGGGAGCAGCGAGTAGAACCTCACCGCGGTATACGGCCCGCAGCCCGACATAGATAAAGTAATCTTCCTGGACGAGCCGCGCCATCCAATCGACCATCACTGGTCCATGGGTGGTCGCTGGGGACTTCAACCTCCTACTAGATGCACAAGACAAAAACAACTTGAACATCAACAGGCGCAACATGGGAAGGTTTCGGCGGTTTGTGGACGACACTGAACTCAAAGACGTGCACCTGCATGGTCGCAGCTATACTTGGAGCAATGAGCGTGCGCGCCCGACTCTGGAGAAGCTTGACAGAGTTCTCTCGTCCTTTGATTGGGATGACATTCACCCAAACCATTTCCTGCTGGCACTGGCGAGTGATTGCTCCGACCACTGCCCGTTACTGCTCTCCACGAACGCAGCAATGGGCACTAAACGCCGCTTCCACTTCGAGAAATTTTGGCTGAAACTACCTGACTTCCTCGAAGCGGTAAAGCAAGGATGGAAATGTGACTCCAATATCCGAGAGCCGTTCCGGAGGCTCGACACGCTGCTGCGCAACACGGCGAAATCTCTCCAGAGCTGGAGCCAAAGGCGTATTGGATTCATCAAGCTGCAGCTGCTTGCAAGGCGTGAGCTCATCCTAAGATTGGACAAGGCCCAGGAGACGCGCCAGCTTGAACCAGAGGAGCTCAAGCTCCGTCGCGAACTCAAGCTCAAATGCTTGGGGCTGGCCTCACTTGAGCGAACCATTGCGCGCATGCGTTAGCGGATCACATGGCTGCGTGAGGGGGACGCCAACACGAAATTCTTCCAGATCCAAGCCCGGTTCCGAAAACAGAAAAATCAAATCACGCGCCTGCAGGTGGACGGGCGCATGGCAGTCACCCATGAGAATAAAGCTGAAGCGTTGTACTCGCATTTCGCGGGCATCATGGGACACGATCAAGACCGTGACACTTCCATCAACCTGGATGAAATTGGCATGCCGGTTAGACCCCTCGGCCACCTGGATGAGAGCTTCTCCGAAGCTGAACTGTGGGAAACCATCCGCGATCTGCCAGCGGACAAAGCGCCGGGACCGGACGGCTTCACCAAGGAATTCTACCAGGCAGCGTGGCCCGTGATCAAGAATGACCTCTTGGAGGCTGTCAACGCCTTCAACAGATCTGACCGGCGAGGGCTGCACTACCTCAACAATGCACTCGTCACCCTAATTCCAAAGAAACCAGACGCGACGACAGCAAGTGACTATCGGCCCATATGCCTCATACACAGCTTCGCCAAGATCGTCGCCAAGATGATGGCTAGGAGGCTAGCACCGGAGCTCGACGCGCTCATCGACAAAAATCAGAGTGCCTTCATCGAACAGCGCTCCATCCACGACAACTTCAAGTTCGTTCAAGCATCGGCCAAGCTGTTCAAGCAACGGAAGATTGCAAAAGTGCTCCTAAAGCTCGACATCGCAAAGGCCTTTGACATGGTGTCTTGGCCGTTCCTACTTCAGATCCTTCAGCATGCCGGGTTTGGCCCCCGTTGGCGGAATTGGTTAGCAATGCTACTGTCTACCTCATCCACAAGGATCCTCCTCAATGGTGAACCAGGACGGCCAATCCGTCTAGCGCGTGGACTGAGACAGGGCGATCCTCTCTCGCCAATGCTATTCCTGCTTGTGATGGACGTCCTGCACCGCCTAATCTCCACGGCAGCATCACGACAGCTCCTGCAACCAGTAGGTCATCGAGCTATCCTGCACCAGTGCTCTCTGTACGCGGACGACGCCATGCTGTTTATTACACCGTCAGTACGAGACCTTACAGCCACAACCGCGATCCTGCAGTTGTTTGGCGCGGCATCGGGACTGCAAACGAACATGGAGAAATGCATCGCAGCACCGATTTGCTGCTCCGAGACACAAACGAACACAATACGGGAACACCTACCGTGCCAAATTGTTGAATTCCCGATCATGTACCTGGGAATGCCGCTGACACCAGGGAGACTACGCCGAGCACACCTGCAGCCCGTCATCAATAAGGTACATGGAAGACTACCAACATGGAAAGCAGGACTATTGCACAAAGCTGGCCGAGCGGCGCTCATCAAGGCTAACCTCTCTACCATTCCCATCTTCCCGCTCATCTGCATCAAGCTGCCTGCTTGGGTAATCAGCGCAATTAACAAGAGGCTGCGAGGTTTCTTATGGGCCGGGGAAGCAACCGCTTCGGGCGGCAAATGCACTGTGGCCTGGGCAAAAATCCAGCGGCCAAAGGACCTAGGCGAATTGGGGATCGTGGACCTGCAGATTGCCGGCTTCGCCCTGCGGCTGCGCTGGCTCTGGTTCCAGAGAACGGACACATCCAAACCTTGGACAGGGCTGCCAATCGAGTGCGAGAAGGAAGTACAAGCCATGTTTGACGCATCTATTGAAATCAAGGTGGGCGACGGCAGGTTGTCCTACTTCTGGACAGATCGATGGCTGGACGGATCATCACTACAATCTTGGGCACCTGACCTGTGCAGCGCCATTGACCCGAGAACACGGAAAAGCAGAACAGTGCGTCAGGCGTTGCACAACAAGCAGTGGATCCGAGACATCATCGGCCCCCTATCCATAGCGGCTATCAAGAAATACATTGATTTGTGGCTACGAGTGGAGCGACAACCCTTCGAGCTGTCGGAAGGAGTGGACGACGTCATTCGATGGCGCTGGACGGCATCGGGACAGTACAGCGCCAAATCGGCGTACAACATGTTCTTCAGTGGGGCGATGCCCTTCCATGGCGCAAAGCTACTGTGGAAGACTTGGGCACCCCCCCGGGTGAAATTCTTCATTTATGTGGCGCTACATCGACGCACCTGGACGGCTGAAAGAAGGAAGAGGCACGGATTACAGGATGACGACAAATGCGGACTTTGCGAACAAGACTCGGAGACCATCAAGCACCTCCTCATGCATTGCCCGGTCGCCAGACAAGTTTGGTGGGGAATGCTAAACTTCATGCACCTAGGCAACAGGTTCGTGACACAACAATTCGAGCTAGTAGATGCATGGACCGAGCTGCGGAAAGGGCTCGCAAAGACGCCCAGGAAGGGGCTGGACTCGATGATCATTCTCATCACATGGAACCTGTGGAAAGAGAGAAACGCAAGGGTGTTCTGGAGCGAGGCTGCAGCAACGGCCACGATCGTGCAACGCATCAAGGACGAAGCCTATCTGTGGGCGAAGGCAGGTGCCAAGCACCTTGGTTGTTTCATGTCGGGAGAGTAGGCTTAGACTATGTATAGGTAGTCTTCCCAATGTACACCACGCAAATCCATGTGTAAGACTGCCCGGCGGATGCCAAGCGCTTTGCGTTGTGTGGTCATTTCGACCTTTTCTCCTTAATACAAAGATACGCAGCCCTCCTGCGTATTCGAGAAAAAAAAAAGATTAAGGAAGGGCTGTAACTGACTGGCTTGATGTATAAGTACATGGAAAGATGGATCATATTGTACTGATCATGTAAGTCCTTAACGAAGGGTTTCAGATTAGTGCAGAAATGCTGGAAATTGCCAGAGAGTTCACAAGTATTGAAAATCTCGAATCTTTACTGGGCTCACATTCAGTCAGGGCATGTTATCATATTTCTCTTCAGCTGTCCTTTATTACCGACACTCGCGCTTATTACAGTCTTCAGGCTCAGCGGCTCAACACCACAGAAGTCAGAACACAACTACTAAACCGTCGTGATCGATAGGGAGGAAGAAGATGCCAGGACGGTGACTGGCCAACCGAAGGAGAGGGGACATGTCCAGTGACGGCGCGGGAGATTACCCATCCCAGCACCCGAGCCAGGCCATGGCGTTATCAGCGTCCGTATGGACCGTCGCTTCACCAATCACCATTCAATTGTTGCTGCCCCGCATCCGATGATCCAGTCCCTCTCGGCCGGAAAGCGACACGGCCTGGCAGCAACGGATGAGACGTGGACGGCGCGAAGCGGGGCAATATAATCAGAAACGGTTTCCATTTCCCGGTGAAGAAGAAGGCAAGCAAAAGCTTAAAATCATCTTCTCGCATGCAAGTCGAGGGATACTGGGATAGGGGAGAAGCAGCAGCAGCAGCGGCAGCGAGACAGGAAGGAGATGGAGGGCGAGCTGGCTTGGCTTGCGCTCTTGCTCGTTCACGCCCTCCTCGTGCCGTGCGCTTCGGCCGTCGTTGGTCGCGGTGATTTCCCCCCAAACTTCCTGTTCGGGACCTCCACCTCGGCTTACCAGGTACGCTGTCGCCTGCATGCACTTCTGAACGAACCATGCCTGGTTAGCTCCTTTGATCCCTGATCATCAGCGTAGTTAAGCTTCTAAGAGCATCTTCAGCAGGGCCCCTACATAAGCCCCTAGATGGGATGTAGGAGCTTGAGCCAGAAAAGCAAACTCCAGCAAGACCCCTACCCAAGCCCCTACCGCTACGGGGTCGCTACATTCCAGCCGAGAGTCCCCAGATGTGGCGACCCGCTACGGGGTCGCTACACTGGTGGGGCCCGCCAACGGGAGGGCGCGCGCGACTCCTCTCCTCTCCCGCGCTTCGTTCCCGCCTCACCCCTTCCCTATCGCCAGCCGCCGCCGTCCCTCTCCACTCCTCCTGGCCCCAAATCCAATCGCCCCCAGTACGGAAAGCTCGGCGGAGATTGGATCTGGAGGACCTCTCCGTCGGCCACGGCAACTGAGGCCTATCGGACCATGGCCGTCGACGATTCGTCCTCAGATTCATCCCATGCCCGCGTCGCGCGAGCTCGCCGCCATCACGCTGACCGCCGCCACGTGCGTCGCCCGGTCGTCCTCGCTCTGCGCCGCCCTCCCGCTTCTCTCCTTCTTGATTTGGGGGCGACGCAGCCATGGCGGAACGAGGCCGCACAGGCCCGCCGCACCACCACGCAGCCATGGCGGAACGAGGCCGCCCATCCCCGCCCCGCCTGGCTTCGATCCGGCTCGCCGTCTACTCAAATCGCGTCAAGCCGTCGTCGTCTCGCGTCAAGCCATCGATTCGCCCCCTCGTGCCGTCGTCTCGCGTCAAGCCCATCGTCGATTGGCCTCCGCCAACCATCGATTCGCCCCCACCGCCGTGGCCGAGGAGCTCGCCGTGCCCTCTCCGCAGCCTCCTGCCTCAGCCATGGCGGCCATGGGAGCCTGTTGCGGCCATGGGGGGGCGCGCGGGCGAGCTCGTGTTGATGAGCTCCGCCTTGTGCGTGTCACGCCGCCCTCCCGCCTCGCTGAGGTGGCGCCATGGCGAGGCGCCATCATGGTCCGAGCGCGGCAGGGAGGCCTTGCCATTGAGGTCTGCGCTCGGTGTGGAGGCCGCGCTGTCGTCGTCTACGTTGAGGAAGAGGCCGAGAGGAAAAAAAATTGGAAGATGAGGCTGACGTGTGGGACCCACAAATGTAGGGGCTTGAATCTAGAAGGTGATGCTGGAGTTGGAACTCAATTGTAGGGGCCGACCCCTAGATGGCATGTAGGGGCTCAATTGTAGAGGCTCTTGCTGGAGATGCTCTAAGGCTTGGTGGTGCAGAATATATGGCACGAGACAGGGAAAACTTAGAGGTTGTTTGGCACAGCTTCTTGCCCAGCTTATTGCAACTGTGAGCCTACTGTTGCTACAGTAGTTCCGCTGTTCACGAGACCAGAAATTGGAGAAGCCGAAAAAGCAGGTATGTTGGACTTTTTTTCGGCTTAATTTACTGTAGCAATATAGTGTTGTCAAAGTTGCAGGAGTCGGATTAAATGTTACAATTGCTCTCTTTGGGGCCACATTGCTATGCATTGTAGACAGAAGAATATCTCTAGTTCATCTCACGTCAACTCTCATAGGTCAAAAGGACCCAACCGTACTGGTTCCAAAGTCTATCGACGCAAAGAACTGCAGGCTCCTGGGGTTATCTCTCTGAATCCAACTCAACAGGTGACCGACGTCAATAAATCGTTGCAATCAAAACAAACTCAACCAAGAGATCATTTGGCCCCGGATTCTTGGCTCGATCTCAATCTTGGTTGTGCTCCCCAATTGGAAGCGGCCGCCGTCGCTACCACCACCATCGCAAATACAGTGTCCACCTTGGTGCCTTCACCACCGCCGACTGCATTGGTGTCGCCCTCACCGGAGACTGTGCCTACAGTTGTGATGGCTTACAATGCGGCTGATCCGACGCCCTTCATGCCGCCAGGCTATGCTTGGCTTCCTTTGGAAGGCAGAGAATACATGTCTAGGGCTTTTACAAGAAGATCATCGCATAACAATGATGTTGCCATCGTCACAATTGTTCCACTGCCGCAACAGCAGGTATTATTTGGCAATATCAGAGCAGTTGTAGCAGACTTTCTCACTATTCATATGCGTATCCTCTATCGAAGTATTCAGCCATGTCATCTAGGTCAAGCATATGTTAGACTAAACTCTGCTCTAGACAGAGATGCTCTAGTACGCCACAGTCCCCATCACTGGGAGGGAGCTGACTTTTACTTTGTCGAACATGATCATGGTAGAAACCATAGAAGAGTGCAATTTGCTCATGAATGTTGGTTAATGCTTTTGGGGTTCCCACTGGATTATTGGGATAGAGAGAATATTGAAGCTGCAATTGCCTCGTTTGGAAGGCTAATGATCTGGGAAAGAGATGAAAGACATCTGGCTCGGATAGTAATAAAAGTTAGAGTTGTCACACTTGAATCAGTGCCGAGGTTTCTTGTGGTTTCAGATGGGGATAATTTTTTTGGTGAATCTTGGACAGTACAATGTGAGATTATAGAGGAGACTATGATTGATGATGATTTGCAAGCAGAAGACTTGGTGCCTGAAGTGAATAATCAACCTGATCCACATGAGTTTGACTTTTTTGGCTTCGGCCAGCCAGTCTTTGGGAATGAAAATCATGATAACCATCACGTAGATGATGAGGGACCTTTTCCGAATGGTCAACACGGTCTGCATGAAAATGCTGGCATCATGCAGCTGGATGCAGCCCCAGCTGCAAATGAAAATCAACCTCATGGGCCTGAACTCGAACTGAATGCACAACTGCCTGTGGGACTTCAAGAACAGCCCATCATAGATCTTAATGCTCCTCCTAATGGACAGTTGAATGATGGAGAATTTTTGGAGCCACAGGATCTAATGAATCCAAATGAGCAGGTTAACCAAGAACCTAACCAGGAGCTCTCCTTTCCTGAGGACTCTTCACAGGGCTCCATGAATCATGATGCAGAAGTACTACCAGATCTGAATATGTTACCACCAGAACAAGCTCTGATGGCACCAGATCATGAACATGATGCTTTTGTGCCTGAGGAAGTACAACAGGTCGACTTGGTCCCTGATGGTGTTAATCAGAATGATGAGCAGTTACAAGACAATCATTTTAACCTCAATCTTCAAGTGGGAATTGTTCAGTTATTTGACACTCCAGAGTTTGATCCAGTTTTGGAAGTGTTCAGACAGCCTGAAGATTATATTGGGCATAATAAAGGTCGACAAGCTGATGAAGTAAGGCTGTGGGCAAAATTCTTATCGCCAATGGGGAATGGTGCTATTGTGGACATTCCATCTGACTGGACTCCTTTTTTTACAAAGGTGCTTCTATCACCAACTCATTTTGATTGGGCTAGAAATTTTATTGCCTCTAAAGCCTGGGACGTCTTTTCCTCTGCACTTGCTCCTATGCCAACAGTACCTTTTATGCTGCCAAATGAATGTCCATCTAATGCTATGCCTAAGTGTGCTTTATCAATCATAGAAGATACACAGGAAATAAACACAGGGAAAAATGAGCTTTCTGAAGATGTAACAGTCGACTGCTTTACTCCTGCTACTAATAAACTGAAGATTGGCAGTTCGAGCACTACCTCTGCAGCTCATATCAAAGGCAAACATAGAGGTAATGTTGCTATTGTGGAAACTGATGTTAGAAGGAGCGACAGATTGAGAACAAGAAACAAAGGCTTCAAACAGCAGTCCTGTGTGGATATTAATTGCTTTGCTTGTTCAACCGATCCACCAACATTATCTAACAATGTTATCAGAAAGCTAGGGGTTAATTTTGGCAAGGTAGCTTCTGAGAAGCTATCTGACGTGGCTTTGGCAACTAAAAGGAAGGGTGCTCCTTCTTTGAAGCATACTGATGACCATGTGGGAATAATTGGGCAGAGAGCTTGCTCCAAAAAGGTGATTTCCAAGAAATGTACGACAAAAGCCAAAGCTGATAAGAAGCCAACATCTGATCAAGATGATAAGCAGGCCAAGAAAAAATCCAAGAAGTAGAGTCATGAGGGCTCTAATCATGGGGAGCAGAAAGCAGATGAAGTGTAACATTGGGGTGGTGGTCTGGTTCTGCTCCCAGAATTTTTGTGCTATATGGAGCTGCGTCTCTAAATTTAAATTTACTCTGTTATCATGGTCATGGTTTCTCTGGATTTATTTTGTGAACTATTACTCGTCGACTATTATTGATTTGTTAAGGGTTATTTGGTTGTTATATCAGTCAGCTTTCATATATCAGTCAGTTTGCATATCTCTGAATTTTGGCCCTGGGTTC
>RWGY01000031.1:18536671-18695170 GCA_007726485.1 Eragrostis curvula
AGCATCGTCCTTCTCCGATTTCAGTCTGCGTTGCTCAGCTTCAAGGGTTGATACTTGCTGTTGAAGAAGTTGCACATCCTTGTCTTTGAGCTCCAGTTTCTCCTTCAAGGCCTTAGATTTGTCCTTTAAAGCTGACGAAGGAGGAGATATAAGAGTTAGATTTTTTATCAAGAGATGTCTATGAAGAACTAGTGCAAAGATACTTACTCTCAACTGAAGTAGTCAAGGTGGCGTTGGTGTCCTGCAAGCTCTTCACTTCTGAAGCATGGGCAGTCTTGAGATCAGCCAAAGCTTTGTTGACCCCAGTCAGGGCTGCTTCCAGTTCAGTTATCTTAGCCTCCTTGTCTGCCAATAGCGAGTTGGGGGCTGCTTCAGAAATCTTGAGCTTCAGTTGTTCGTTCTCTTGTCGAAGATCTGGATCCTTGGTGCTGAAAGCTCTGCAGGTTTTCAAAGTCCAAGTTTCTGCTGCTTCAACTTCTGCCTTGATTTTGCTAAACATCGCGGGCCCTGGAGAAGGACCCGAAGGAAGCTCAACTGCTGGCATCGCCACAGCAGAAGTTGAAGTCGCAACAACATCATCAGTCCCTCCAGCTAACACCCGAAGCCTCTTGGCACCAGGTTTCCTCTGGCCCTGGGATGCACGAATCTGAGAAATACGCGAGAATCCATGGAAGACGGTACCAAACACAATTGATAAAGGTACCTGGTTGCCTGGGTCAACAGTTCCTCGAGCAGCCGGCATTTCTAGTACAGAGTCTGCTGGAGAAGGTACGGGAGCAAGCAGCGGGGTTCGGCCTCTCCTCTTCCTCGGACGGAGTGGCTGCACTGTGGTACAGTAACTTCTCCCGATGTGCTGGGCTTGGACGATCAAAGTTTCCGAGAGGTCCGAGGCTTCGGAGGAGACGGAGGCTTCGGAGCAGAAAACTTCGGAGGCGCGTCGGACATCAATGTGGCCTTTACTGTTGCCACCTTTTCCTCCAAACTCTGTTGATCTACATCATGCTCCTGAAGACAAATGCAAGAAGACAATTAGGTGAAGTCAAGGTGAACTGAAGATATCAAAATTGAAGGAATAATTCTGACCTGGCCTTCAGGGACAGTCAGAATGTCGTCCGCAAATTCTTCAGCTGAGCTCTTCTTCGGAGCTACGCTGGGATCCTTCTCACTGCTGCTACTGTCCAGCACCATGGTGCTTTCCGCACCTCCTTCGGATGGGTCAGGTCCGAACATGTCCTAGAATCACAGGAAGTAATAAGTGATTTGCATGACAAGATAATAGAGCGAATAAGAAGATACACACCTCAGAAGCTGGGTTCGCGGCGCTGTATGGTTCTGGGAAGCCTTCGGGTCTGGGCTGAAGATCAGACTCGAGAATGGTGTACACGCACCTCTTGACCTCCTCTTCAGGTATTTTGTCGACTACAAGAAGATTCAAGGCAATAACTAAAGATAATTTATCAAAATAAAGATGTGAAGACGAAAACAAGGTTCAGACTTTAACCTTCGGAAATAAGCCACTTCGGATTTCGGGGCCCGTCTCCGAACATGGCTAGGGGCTCCCGATGTTGAAGGGGGAAGAAGCACCTACGGACATACTCCTCCACAATATGTTCACCCCTCAGCCCATTGGTGACCAGTTCAGTAACCTTGGCGACCATCCGCTTGAGTCGCTCGTCCCTGATTGATGCAGCTTTGATCCATCCTTGGTGAAAGGGCAATGTTCCTTTGCCCTTGATGTCGTGCTTGTGGGAGTTATCCATGAGGAAATACTTCCACCGGTAGCCGCTCCAAGATCGCCGGTAAGCAAAAGGGGGATATACAATATTCCTTCGGCGATTGAAGGACACGCAACCCACTAACCCAGAAGAATAGTAGCAAGGTTCATGATAAACCCGCCACAAGTCCAAAGAAAGAGCAGTACCCAGCCAACATTCACAGAGTGGAGAAAATACTCAACAAGGAAACAGCTTGGGGTTTCAGATGAATAAGTTCTATCTTGTAGAACTTGCAAACACGCTCAAGAAATTTGGAAGGTGGAAGATTGAAGCCACAGATCATGTGAGATTCGAATACCGGGATTTCGGTGGTGTCGAAGCTGAAGCACATGTCGCCCTTGTTCTCCTTGGTGATAACGAAATCGGAGATCCATCTGGTCTTCCGCAGCTCCAGGATGTAGGCTTCATCAATCTCCCCGGGCTTCCAGTGATTGATGGACTCCGGAATCTCGCCTGCGTCCATCATCCGCTGGGCTTTGGTGGGGGAGCCGTTGGAGCTGGTGGCGTCATCTTGGTGCTCAGTATCTTGTTGAGCAGCAGCATCGGCCCTATCGGGAGAGTTGGAGGCCATGAGGATTGATCTAGGGTTTGCGCGCGGAGGAAGTGGAGCTACGGTTTAAGCAACAGCAAAGGTGATGTGGAATGGGGAAAACAACTGTTGTGATTGGGTTTTATGGGCTCTCGCGACTGTTTGGCTTCTCAGAGAAGGCAACCTTGCACGGTAAATGCGCTTGGCAGTGCAACTCCGCGCGATATTCCCGTTAATTTAAAAGTTATTCGGATTTTGTTGCCCAGATTTGAGGGCTTTGTTATAGCAAGTTTGGCAATATTTCCGTTAAGTGTGCATAAAATTATTGCCGCCGGAAATTATACCATTCTTTCAAGATTGTTATTCTCCGAAGATTGTTATTCTCCGAAGAGAGTTATTTCCTGAAGAGGCATATTCTCCGAAGAGAGTTGTTCTCCGAAGAGAGTTGGTTGTTGAAGCAGTGTTTCCCGAAGAAGGTATTCTCCGAAGGGATTATTTCATTATTGTGGTTATATTGCGAAGAGGTTCTTTCCCGAAGGATTTACATAAAGAAGAGACATTCTCAGAAGATATACATCATTGCAAAAACATGAAGATGAGACTGAACACACATATATATTTGGGATTGAAGGCAGCTTTTTATTCATTAATCCGAATGTCCTATTACAAGATCTAAGTTACATCTGAAGCTTTGGGAAGCACCTGACCCTAACAGAAAGGTTGAAGACAAGGTTGAGGGAGATGCTAGGCTCAGGTGTGAGCGGCACGGGGATATCTCGTATCCCTAGTTCCGCTGCTCATCAGCATCCTTAGAAGGGGCTCCGACGACATCGGAGGAAGTGTTCTCTGTGCCCCCACTGCTTGCGCTGTTGATGAGGGACACATGAGAGGAGATATGGGTGCCCCCCATGTTAGAGTCAAGGACCGAGTTTGCAAACCCGGTAGAAGGCAAAACCGAACCGTCGTTCGGAGGAATAACAGGAGCTGGAGAACCTGCAGGGCTGGGATCAGCAGGAGCATCCATGTCCGTTGAGTCGCCGCCACCAGAATCATCGTCGCTGGAGACGATGTCGGCGTCGGCGGGGATGTCAAGTGACCCCTTGTTCAAGGCCACGTGAAGACGCCTTGCGTACTCTTCATCGTCGATGTCCTCCTCCAAATCGATAATGTCTGCCGGATTTGGAGGAGGGCTTGAAGGAGGAAGCCCGTAATCCACCGCCTCTGTTGGAGGAGGAGGAGGAGGAGGGGCTGATGGATCAGCAAGCTCAGGAGGGTTACTAGCTGGGCTCTCGTGAGAGGGAGCAGAGGAAGAAGAACCGGATGCGTCGGTGAAATTGGTGTTGAGCCACCGGGAAAACCTAGAGTTGACGCATCTCTTGCGCCCCATGGTGGAACTGGTGGAGAGGATAATGTTTGGAGCAGCCGGAACCTCCGAATTTATAGCCTTGAGGAGCGGCGTTTCAGTTGCTCGAAAAGTCAAGTGAGAAAATTATTATTTTGCGAGTTTCCATGGATACAGGAAGACGAGGTGACGCATTGCTAAAGATTCCGTCAGATTGATCAGATACTAAAGACAAATTTTGATTTGTCAAGTCAAGATCCTTTTTTATTGTTGGAAGATTCTTCAGAGAGAGTAAGAGAAGATGGACCAAGATTTTGGTGTTCGGAATTTCGAAGACATTTATTCCGAAGACACTTGTTCCGAAGCTCTTATTTTCCGAAGATGGCGGCTAACAAGTGAAGACAGTTCAGTATGGCTGGATCCTAGGTTGACGGCAGAACATATCCCTCGTCATGTTCTCATCTGAGAATGAGGATGCCAAGTGACATGTTCAGGGGCTTATGTCGTAGCCCTAGTTTCCAGATATTCCGAACCCTATTTTAAGATTTTTCCGAAGACTTGTCTTGCACGACATGGTGTACGGGAAGGTTACGATCTCCTTGATAGATTCGGAGAAGGAACATTGTAGTTTAGGAAGGACTCTGATAGGCGGTAACTAGCCTATAAATACTCATGTAACCCCTACGGGAAAATCTATCTGGCACCTTGCGAAACCCTAACGCAAAGGCTGCCACATTATACAAGATCGCCATGGACGTAGAGTTTCTATCCTTCGGGAGGCCTGAACCAGTATAAACCCTCTGCGTGTTCTTAGATCGATCTCGCTAACCACGTTGCTCCCACGATCCAAATATCTGCCGAACAACCCCGTTCAATCGGGTGACGACAAAAATCATGAAGCCTCATAACATAGACCAAACTCCCTCTAAATTTGTGCATACATATGATGGAAGGAAAAGTATATGCACAATTTAACAATTAAGACAAGTGGGGACCTTAAGCTTTGTTATGGAAGGTAGCTAAAAAGATAATGCAAGAATAAAGGAAAACCATTATCTACTTGCAAGAATGAGAAACTTATCGTACCTACAGGGAGGTGATTGCTTTCCAATGCCACAAAGAATGAGTCGTTTGAGTACCATGGCACCTCAAAGTGGATGATCATCTTCAAATCATGGCATCTCAATATCGATGATCATTCCTATCAAGAGACTAACCAAAGATAAACTTGGAAACACATTAGTCTCAAGAATCACAAGACATAGGATAGGCTCCCTCTAAAATCGTGCATACAAGTATTTGAATAACTTGTGAGATATGCACTTTGTCATGAAAGACAAGTTTTGGAGACTACCTTATATCTCGGATCATGGCATATAAATAGATAGGAAATGAGCGCATAGATGGATGCCATTTGTAAAAGATAGGAATGAAAGCATACAAGAATTTACCACTTGTAAAAGCATATAGACATGAAGCAAAACACAAGGGTAAAGCATCTCAATCACAACAAGGCATCATGCAAGAATTAGAAGGACTCAACACACATGATGCTAAGTAAGACAAGCATGCAAGTCAAAGCTCAAGACAAGATACCACTTGAAAGAGTAAAAACTCATACTACAAGTGAATATAAGGCGCAAGAATCTATGACAAGCATGAAAGAGTGATGATATGAAAATAATTAAGTAAGCAAGCACAAACATATCATCACGGTATACATGCAAGAGGCAATATGAGATAGCGGAGAGATATTACCTTGATGTCTCGGTCGAGGCAAGTCATAGCTCAATAGATATCACTAGTTAGAGCAAAAACTCACGACACAAGTGAATATAAGCACAAGGAGCTATGACAAGCAATCTGATGATAAAAGGAAGATAAAAGAGTAAAAACTTATCATCATGATGTTGAGAAGATCGATCACAATTTGATCGCTTGATCTCCTTAGTCCAAAACTCCCCCTCGAGATGAGCTTCATATCTTCATGTGATAACTCCCCCTTGACTCGAGCTATCATCTCAAGATCGTGTGAAGATCGATCATCTTGATCACTTGATCTTCATGGTTCTAACTCTCCCTTGAGATGATGTCCATGTCTTTATCGTGTTCTCTCCTAACTCTTGTTTCTCGTGCCTCCACCTTGTTCCTACAATTGATATTACAATAGAGGAAAAGGAACAAGAAGAGCAAACGTCAAATGCACACAAGAGCTTCATAGACCATGTCCTTTGGAGTGGAAGGCATTCGGACCATGATTATGAAGCCTCATAACATAGGCTAAACTCCCCGTAGAGTTATGCATACTTATAGTGGAAGGTATGATGTATGCATATCATTGTGTGAAACACATGGGGTAGTTTAAACTATGTTATGTATGGTAGCTAGAACAAAAGATAATCGAAAGAGTTCGGTTCTAGGCATATCTTTTGAAGAGAAGTCACTATGACATATGCACCCTCATGATAGAAACTAAAACAAATGACACGCAAGTGAAAGACTCCTTTGTGATTTCCTATATGCTATGCATGAACAAGCATATCGTACAAATGCATGGAAAAGTAAACATGCCATGGTGAATGCAACAAGTTTAAGGATAATGCACAAAGGAAACCTACTCAAGGTCAAGTTTGAACCTCTCTCAAGCTTACTCACAATGAGCCAAACCTTGCCTTGAGCCAATCGGTCCACCAACTCAAGCATCCCCTATGCCCATTGCTATCTTGAGAAAATTAGACCTGGAACTAATATTTTTTATGTTCTTTTCTTTTAGGTTTTTACGTGATGCATGAAAGTGCAAAACAAAACTAGTTCACAAAGGAGCTGCTAAGAACAAAGGAACTAGAAGCAAAAGAAAGACTACACTAAGATACAAGATACCTCCTCGAAGAGTAGATGTTGTCATTCATGCCTTTGACACTTGTGGTGGACTTCAAAGATCTTCAAGTGTTGAACTCGATCCACCACCTCCATCACCTCAAGTGTTGTACTTGGGCACCTCCATGAGATTTGCCTGCCTCACCCGGTCCACTAGAATCTTGGCACTCGAAGCACCTTCATCTTCCTCTTCTTGTCGAAAGCTCCTATTGACTTTTTCTTCACAACACTACATTCACATCTCATAAGAACAAAGTGAGTGTTGTCAAGATAAAGCAAATAATCAAATGAAAACGTAGGAGCTTTAGGAACCAAACAATCCTTTGTTGAATGGCCACTTATGCAAGAATGTTTGCAATAGTGATCATTGGCCATCAACGGTACTTCTTCACTATGCGTGACATCATCCATGCCAATTCTCTTCATGTTCACCGGAGAAGTACCAAGTCCTCTTGTGAGCCTTGTGAATACTTGCATCATTGACTCACTTCTCCTACTTGAGCTTATGGTATTCCTTCAAAACAAAGACTCAAGAAAAGAGCTCTCACAACAGAGGGTTAGTTCATCACAAATAGTAGATGCATATGAAGTAGATGAACTAGGAGTAGTGGATGAAGAAGAAACAATTAAGATAGATAAGGTTGATAGCTTGATAAGAGATCTCAAGATTCTCATACTTCTCATGAAGCTCAATGTTATCCAACTTGAGTCCACAACTCATATGTAGAGCCTCATGAGAAGATGTGAGATCCTTGAATTCCTTATCACGCATACCAACACAAATTATGCACGAATCACATTGTTTCCATACCTCAACTACCTTTTTAGTGATGACCATTTGGGCTTGCCGAGTAGCTCAATAATTTCTTCATGGAAGGAGCTAGCTTCATCATCATCACTATTCCCATCCTCCTCAATGTCTTCATCATAGCCTCTTACCGTCAAGCACATAGGAGGTGGAGGTAGAGTCTTGGATGTGCTTGTGAGGACAAAGCCAACAACATGTTTGCCTATGCGCTTGAAGAAGAGTCTCACTCATAGTCTTCAAGAGAAAACCTTTGTGAGATGACATCTCCTTCTTCTCGACCTTGGTCTTGTCCTAAAAGATTCTTCTCGTACTTGGTATTGGAATATTCTTCTTCTCCTTCATCACTCTCACTTGATCCTTCCATCACCATCTTCCTCTTGTTGATGACCCACAAGTCATGTCTTCTAGTGAGGCACATGGGTGGAGATGAAAGAGGTGAAGTCTTCATCATGATATCAATAGCAACTTGATCTTCACCATCGGGTTCATAGTCACCTAGCTCGCAATGAGACACAAAGATGAGTTAGATAAAGAATCAAAATTCGGATTTAGATATACCGTCATCTTTGTATTCTCCGAGGAAGATGTAATTTCGCTTGAGTGATGAAGGAGGTAAGTATCCCGAGCTTGCATCATCTTCTTCTCAATGTCTTGCTCTTCAAGTGATAGAAGCTTCCTCACGGTAGTTGATCTTCAACTTGATCACCATCACCGATTGACATGTCCTCAATGTGAGAGACATTCCTTAAGTGATCATCAAGTGAGGTGGTCATGAGCAAGACTTCTTCAATTTGTAGCTCTCAAGATCTTCATGTTGAAGTGCAAAATAGTTGTCGCTGAATCTTGAATAAGGAGGTGCTTTCGAGATCTTCATGATAACCTCACCACTTGAGCTCTTCCGCTTATCATAAGAATTGAAACACTTATCTAGCATATTCAAGGGAAGACACAAGTAAGTGATCCAATAAAGAGCATGGTAAGATTATCAAAATAACTCCTCAACAAGAAAACTAGCAACAACATGATCAAGATACATAAGCACACAAACATGATCATCACAAGATATAGCAAGAACAACAAGATCATCATGATAACATGGTTATCCGTGTAAGTGCTAGAGAAAACATTCATGACGTCCCAAAATTCATTCGGTACTATGGACTTAAGATAGCTATTCAAGCGATTCTTTCAACGTCCATAGCCCGAGCCCATGTGGGATGAAAACCCAAACTCATACGGTCACATCTCAAAGGCGGTAAAGCCGTAAATTGAGCACGAGGCTCTGATACCACTTGTAAGGACCGTGTGACCGAAAGGAGGGGTGAATCAGGCACACCATGAATTAATACTTTTTACACTTCTAGCTATTTAAACTAATTGCACAAGTAAATGATACATAACAAGATAATACATGTGCACTAAGTGTGTGTGATCAAGCTAGGATAACCATGTGCTAGAACTTGTACATGCTAGGAGCAAGGAATACATAAGCATATAAGAACAACCTAGCATATAAGAGTATATACATGATAAGCACAACAAGTTCTACACATGCTAGTGTATAAGATAAAGACGATCAAGCAATCTAGCATGCACATAGGGAACACATAGGGAAGCTCAACAAGCTATACATGCTAGTGTATATGATAAGTATAGAACAAGCAAACTAGCATGTATATGTACACAAAGGAAAGCTCAAGCTAGTGATCATGATAACAAGGTAGATACAATATAAGCATAACAAGATCACTATATGATATCACGCAAGTGTGAGCTATCACAACAAGTAGGTACAAGCATATATAAGGAAAGCATGTATCACTAGATATAACGAAGAGCTAGCACACGGAAACAATCGCTAAGCAATCATATGAGATAAGCACACTATCTACTACAAGCATATAGGATAAACAAAATAGCAAGTGCAAGTAGTAAAGAGTAAGAGTAAGAGATTGATCATCGATTTTTCCCGTGGTATCGGGAGGATGGCGCCTCCCCCTAGTCCACGTTGGGTCACTCCCGCCAGAGTCTTGACCCCGTCCCTCCGCTCGATGGCGATCCCCTCTAGAGCACACTCCACTCCTCGAGCCGGTGTTATTCCCAAGAGCATGCTTCACCCTCTGAGTGAAGTCACGGGCTTCACCCCGCCGCACCTAGCAATGCTCTCTTCCTTGGAACCAACCACCACTCCTTGAGTGAAGTCGTGGGCACGTCCCGACGGCATCTCCGGGTACTCTTCCGAGGGTAAGGATCCGCACGTGATGCGGTCTAAAGGGCGCTCCATTAGTGATGTTTCTTTCGCACGGGAAGCTCCAAGACCGTGTACAAACATGTGTTGACTTCCACACTCCTTTGGCAAGCTCAACACCGACGCCTAACCGGTCTAGGCCTTGCCATAGACCAAGGGTAACAAACCAAGACCGCCTCCCTATGACCACACTAGTCCTAGTGGTGTATGGATGCACTCAACCCTCTCAGGCACTAAGATTTCCTCTCCAAATCTTCTTCCAAGTGCCCTCTTGCATCCTTTTGTCTTCCCTTGTGTTTCCCCACTGGTAACAATGGCCAAAGGCGTCCCAAAGGGTCAAGCAACCGACTATTTATAGCCCTCCACTCATAAACTAGCCGTTGCAACAAACTGCCCAGAAATCTCCTGGTATCATACGGTGACCTAGTCACCGTATCATACGGTGACTATATCCTTTTCTGCTGGGACTTCCTTCTTCTCTGATCTCCTCTGAAATCCTAGTCACCGTATCATACGGTGACTACCACCGTATCATACGGTGACCTCTTCTCTTTCAGCCCAGATACTTCTCTTCTCTGGCTCCACTGTTCATTGGAGTCACCGTATCATACGGTGACTCCTTCTTTCCAGCTTCAGCAACGCTTTCATTTTGCCATCCTCCTCGAAACCATACGGTGATACCACCATATCATACGGTGACATCATACGGTGACTCTACCAGAGACTCTCCTTTCTCTGGATTTTCCTGTCCTTAGTCACTGTATCATACGCTGACCCCCATTGTATCATACGGTGACTCTTTCTTCTTCTTGTCTTCGACTTCGTCCATTTCACCAAGTCTCTGAAAACCATACGGTGCCTCCCTCTGATCATACGGTGACACCTTCAGCGAACTCCAGAACTTCAGTCTTCAACTCCCTGCAGTCACCGTGTCATACGGTGACTAGCACCGTATCATACGGTGACTTCCAGTCTTCAGCCTCTGCATATCCTGAGTCACTGAAACTCCTTCCTGCAGTCACCGTATCATACGGTGGCTTCATCTGCAGCTGGAACTTGATCATCTCCTCGATCCTCGCTTCCAACTTCTTCTTCCTTGGTTCCTCTTCACCTCTGTTGTCACCCTAGTGCCTGAGAGACTCACTGAGCATCCACATACCTCTACCACTAGTGTGACCTAAGAGAAACGACTCGATCCCCCTTGATAGTCCGGTGTTTCCTATGGACTCAAGCCTACATCTACACTAAGCCAACACTTGCTTGGTTCTAGCATGTCCTTAGCATTGATCCATCTCCTTAACCGCGACCTCCATCAAGTCCAATGATCCTTGTCGTCTTCCATCGTCGAGGCAACCAATCACCGGGATGTAGATAGAAGATTGTTGTTGCTTAACCAATTCTTCCGATCATGTGACCATATGAAAACGTTTCCTTCATCCAAAGATGCTAATCATAATGATCTTGTTGCCACAAAGGAACAACCCGATCGAAACATAATGTGCATAAGATATGTATATAAAACTAGCACAATAACATCATCATGATATAAGGATATTAAAGCAAGCTACATGATGAATAGGTAAAGCATGCATGTCATGATGAAAGATGTATAAGCAAGATCACATGACATGACATGTGGCAACATGATGATAAGATAGAGTATACATAAATAAGCACAAGCATGTCATCATCACAAGAGACAAGATCATCATGGTATAAGATATAAAGAAGACTAACATGATGATCAAGAGTATGTCAAGGTATAAGATACATAGAGGAACACATGACATACTTACCTTGTCTCTTACCTCATATGTGTAGTAGTCGCCTCGTAGAGTAGTCCTCATATATACTTCTTCTCTTTACCGTCTTCCTTGCAACCTTTGAGGTGTTGGCACTCTAATAGTGTATCACTACATCCATGAGACTAACCATCTTGCACACTAGCAAACCTTGTTAGTCCCATTGACCATGTTGACATCAATCACCAAAACCTATGAACCATGCTCTAGGTTCATTGATCTTACAGCGCCCCTCGCCATGGCGGACTACTGCGCATTCATGCCGCGGGCGCCCAACAATTTGTTGGCGCTCAGCAGGTGTGTGGTGAAGAGCAATTCCTTATCTGCCGCCAGTACTCCCCGTACGGCCCGAAACAGACGCCTCGGCGGCGCGCGGCGACGACACGACGAGCGCGGGCGTGTCGCCGAGCCGGAGGAGCATGAGGTCGTAGCCGTGCTTCTTGGCAAGTCTGCCAAGGGAAACGTGGGGAAGAGAGCCGACGAGGTGGAGGTGCCCCAAGATGGGCAGCTAGCGCAGGAGGCGTGCTTCTGCTTCCTCATATCTGAAGCGAACATGTCCCTAGAGATGAGAGAGAGAGAGAGAGAGAGAGAGAGAGAGAGAGAGAGAGAGAGAGAGAGAGAGAGAGAGAGAGAGAGAGCAGCTTATGAACTATCAATCCGCCTGTTAACAAAAAAGGAGAAGGTAACCAACCCAAACGATGTGATGGCCTCATGCTTCATGCATCGTTTTGTGAATGAAAGCGTGATGCATGCTTAATTACATAAACCACCTCATTAAGTCTCTTAGAATATAAAGAAGCGAGAGACCTGATTCGTTTTCAATTTGAATCTGTTGATGTCATGTACACACCGCGGTCATGTATTTCTTGTGCGTATGAGCTTGCTCGCTCTAGTGTTAATTGGGACCCGGATCAGTCTTATGTATGGCTGTATCCCCTCCCTAGCTTTGTAACAAATTTGGTGGTTCGCGATCTTGCTGGACCAAATGTTGAGGAATAAATAGAGCGAGCTTTGAGTTTCAAAAAAAAAGGTCTCTTAGAATATGAGATTCCCACCCATAACAGTTTTTTTTTATACAAATCCTCACCCACCTTCAAAGTTTTGTTGCAAAAATCACCCCAGTTTGCACATATTTAATCAATTTCATTTGTGTTGGCCAATATAAATCCATAAAAAACTAAGTTAAATAATTTTAAAGGTAAATACTTCTATGGGCACAGCGCCGCGCGCACCCCCGCTGGCCAGTTGCCGTGTGGCACACTAATTACAGGATGCTTATAGCTGATCCAAGCATTACAGTTTTATTAAAGTGGTGGTAATGCTCCTAAAGGGCCCGGCACGTGCGAATGCGATACATGCATGCATGCAAGCATGGATGTGGCAAGCATGGATATGGCTACGCTCAGTGTCATTAAATTGGGACAATACAGATCGCACTCGGGCTGTGATAGACCAGACCCTGCAAGCCGCTGTCCTATGTAAGTTCAATTCTCATTTATTGAAGACGACTTGGGTTCGAAACATGCAAGATGCGTCGTGTTTAAATTCAAGAAGCGGCTCGACATCTCTTCCAATCGCAGCTTCAAACCCGAGAGAACCATGGATGACAACACCAACATTCAAATGAAGCCTACGCGCATGCCCATGCCCCGCGTTCTAAACACCAACTTGTTGATGCTTGCTTACTGGAGGCAATCATTGTCACATACACCTTGTTTTTTGTGATTTATTCGATGAGCTCCTGATCTAGCGGTATGTAGTCCAACACCCTTTACTCGCATTTACTCAGATAGGAAAACTTGTAGAGAGCATGGAGAAGGAAAAGAAGCAGCCCATGCCATCTCATCTGCGGAACAGCATATCCCTCTTTCTCCAAGAAGCTAGCCCATCCAACTCTTTGTCATTGGATGACCATGCGGAGAGCTCACATTCTTCTCACACCATGAGGGATCAGAGTTGTTTTTCTAAAACATTTATTTTTCATTTATCAATGAATGATTCCATTCAGGTTAATTTGTTCCTATCTCTTGAATACAATTTCCCTTCTGTTTCACTATTCGTGTCTGATTCAACTTATGAATATTGTTGGGAGCTAGCTAGATGCCTGATGAGAATATTATGTTCTCCATCAGTGTGTCCCAAAAACTTTACGCAAAGATTAACCATGCTGACTGGATATAAAAACATACGCAAATTTGACATGATAACCTCACATTTTTATTTTCTGACAAAACACAACGCTTTGAGGGTGCAGCTTGGAAGTTTCTTTCTTTCTGACATGTTTGCAGTGACGCAACAGGTGCAGATATATGAAGGATTTCATGTTCTCGTAATTGAATTAGCCACAATAACTGGTTGTTAAAGACATCACCAAGTGCAAATGCGCTCGATTAATCCGGCAGTTATGTCTGTGAAGGTACATAGAAGCATGCATGCCCAGCATGCACACAATTGTGCAAGAGATTATTATGAGGGTACATGCAAGCATATGCATGCGCAGCATTCGCACACTTGTGCAAGAGACATACGCTATGTCCATGCATGAATGAGGCTTGTACGTGCATGCTTAAATATTACTCAGCTGGTACATGTTACGCAGCATGCACACACTTGTGCAAGCATGACTAAGGCTACGCGTACGTGCAAGACTCAGCTTCATCTATCTCATATGAAGGCGAAATCACCTTTTTATTAATGCAGTGTCATACATGGTTTTCTTCCTAGCTGCACCCTCAACGTGATGATTTCATACTTATCTTTTAATCTGATATAATATCACCATTGCGCCAGAGTATGCAGCTTTATCATTCCGTGCCTTTAATGACGAAGTAGTGATTGATATTTTTCAAGTAGAAATTAATTTATCGAATAGTAATTTAGTTAGACGTTAACTTATTTAGGCGTGCAACATTAAGGCCCCCTTTGGAACGCAGGATTTTCACAGGAATTGTACAGGAATTTCACAGGAATCAGTTGACTGTTCACAGAAAAAACGTAGGAATAGGAAAAAAATCCCGCGATCCAAAAGGGGCCTAATTCAATGGATAAATGGCCAAGCACGTATGGTGCAAGCAAAGGACGAGGCAAATTTGGATTTGAATATGCATTATATGCGAAGCTTTAATGCTATCGCACGGAGTGTACTGATGTAGGTACACTGTATCCACACGGAGCTAATGGCTGAGTGTTACAGTGATCCCGTTGTGCTTCAAGGCCACCCCGTTCTGCCTCCGGCACAAATCTTGACGCAGCTGCCATATCCAAAGGCTGGCAGTTGGGTGGGCGCGCAGTGCTGTGCCCACAAAAACCATACTCTTTTATTCTCCTTAAAATGGTGTGAAAATATAAAACTTTATGGGACAACTTTTAAGCATCAATTGGCTTTTCTTTCTTTCTTTTTCTTTTTTGTAAAATCTCAAGTATGGAGATTGTGCTCCTAATTTTTTGTAAGTTTGATAAGAACACCATAAACTACTCCAAACGAACAAAAACAGAGTTGATCTATTAAGCATGTGCAATTCGAGGTGGTTTTTGCAACAAAACCTAGTGGGTGGGTGGGGATTTACAACAAATTGACTTACCGGTGGGAATATCAAATTAAAAGTAACTTATGGGGTGGTTTATGCAATTATCCCTTTGATATCAGGCTTAACTGCAAAAACCACCTCATAAATTCTTTAGAGTTTGAGATTATCCCTCAAAAGTGGTTTTGTTGTACCCACCTACTAGATTTTGTTGCAAAAACATCTCAATTTGCACATTTTTAAATGATTAAATATGTTTCCATTCGTTCGGAGGTTCATAGTGTTCTTATGAAATTTACAAAATTTTGGGAGTATAATCTCCATATTTAAGATTTGCTAAAAAAATCCAGACACTCGCACAAAATTTTGTATTTTGATACATTTTAATAAGAACAAATGAATAAGTCTTATTAATTTAAACACTTTAACAATATTGAATTAGTCAACTTCTGGTTTTTTTCTGGACTTGTATTGACGACCACATATGAAATTGATGAAATATGTGCATAGTGAGGTGGTTTTTGCAACAAAATATAGTAGGTGAGTAGGGATTTGAAACAAGATGACTTACGGATGAGAATCTAAAACTTTAAATGACTTATGAGGTGGTTTTTGTAATTATTCTTTAATATATTATATTATGTTCATGACAGGCCGGTCTGACCATACCCTATAGAAGACCAAAAAAGTCACCTTACCGTGCAAGTAATCCAAGCCCGGCCGGCTCTGTAACGAATGCCTCGTGCTCACGTCCCTCAAAGTAAACCACATTATCTTTGATTTTTTGCCATAGAAAAAGGACATATAGTATTATTTTACTATGATGCATATTTAGCCTAACAGATCTTGACTACGACTTCTAGTCTCTTGTCAATCAAATTAAGAGGCCCACGCATGCCACAAGAGAGTGAGAGACACGAAAACATTTAGTTATCAATTTCTGATTGTAAAGAAACTTATCAACATATGGTATATTTTCATATCATATCCTTTGCGTTCTGCCACCGCCCATTGTATTGGTTTTTTCATGGAAAGCTGGTTCCACCTTTGAAAAAAGCTATATAAACTTTCGTTTGACTATTATTTATAAGGATAATTCTCGGCAAAATAGTTTGAAAATAGCTTTGAACATTTCAGGCATCGGCCATGCAGGCCAACAATGGGAATGCAAAGACGATCCATATGCATGGATGCCGAGATCGTATATACTACAATACACAAACAAAACCATATAACTTTCATCCCGCACTATATCAATAGAGCCTTAATTAAAAGAGTAAATTTCATAAAACTATGCATACCATGGCAAAAGCTATCAGTTAACTATAGATTTTAGATGTGTTGTTGCTAAATCCGAAGACTGGGTCCCACTTGAAGGTTGTGAAACACGACTTTAAAATATGTAGTTCTATGATAAATTCAACTAAAAATCTGTAGTTTTGTGATGTTGGGCTTAACTATCAAGTTTTGTGATAGTTTGGCCAAATAATCCATGGGCCTCCAAATCAAAAATAATATACGTTCCTTTTGGCGGGGGGGGGGGGGGGGGGGGGGGGGGGGGGGGGGGAGGGGGGGGCGAAGGGCTGGAACGAGTAGCATTAGTTTCTCAAATTACAAGGGGATACATTGTCACAACCAGTCCAATAGCATATACACACATGCAGTACAGAAGAGATCAACATAAGTAAACAATAACTTGTGGATAAACTAAAGTTGCACTTGCACATATCGATACTAGCCATACGACGACAAACTAATCATTGCAAGATTTCTTTGAACTTCTTAGATCCAAGATGATGCTATGCTTCTAATTTTGGAACTAAGAGGAGCTTCTTTTTCCGGTGCACTATTAGCCCGAACACCTCGGACATATCAATATCATCTCTCCCCTTCCCTGTCGGCATCTCCCAGTCAAAGCAGTGGACGAGGTTCGCCAACATCAGCTCGACGACCGCCAACCCAAAATTAATTCCAGCGCACATCCTTCGCCCCGTGCTGAAAGGCAAGAACTCGAAATCGTTCCCCTTGAAGTTGACATTGGCGGCCGCGCCGTCGTCAAGAAACCTTTCCGGGACGAACTCCTCTGCGTCCTCCCAGAAGCGAGCGTCCCTGCCGATGGCCCAGACGTTGACAAGGACGCGTACCCCTGCGGGAACCATGAGCCCGTCGATGTTGCAGCTGGACATGGATAGGTGCGGACCGAGGAGCGGTGCGACGGGGTGCAGCCGAAGCGACTCTTTTATAACAGCTCTGAGGTATGCCATGTTTTTTAGGTTGGCTTCGCTGACGATTTGTTGTTCCTTTGGTACTCTGCTCCTGACCTCTGCTTGTAGTTTCTTCATCGCGTCCGGCCTCCGCATGAGCTCAGCCATGGTGAATTCGAGCACCGAAGCTGATGTGTCTATTCCGCCGAAAAACACGTCCTGCATGTTTATCGGAGTAACATGGAAAAATATCAGATCTAGGAGAGATCTATATATCTCGGATATTTCTCTATGACTACTCTATATTAGTACACTTACAAGAAGGATAGCTTTCATATGCTCTCTGGTGAGACCATACTCGTGTCGAAATGAGAGCAAAACATGTATGAAGTCATCGCCGCCCATGGCATCACTCGCCTCAGCAGCCGACGACTCGTTGTCATGGTCCTCGATTAGCCTGTCCAGAAGCTCGTCCCACCTCCGCTGCAATCTCTCGGACTTGGTGCGGACCAACTTGCTGATCACCCCGAAGCGAGCCAGAAACGGGAAGAACTCCTCCACGTTGAAACCGCTTATCACCGGCGACGTGTCGGCGACGAGCTTGCGGAACAGCTTGTTCCGGCCCTCGCTTCGGAAGGACTCGCCCATCACGGCGCGGCACGCCAGGTCGTTCGTGTACGAGCCGAGCAGCTCGCCCACGTCCACCACCTTGCCCGCGGCGGCTGCCTCGCTGATCTGCTCCATCGCCGTGCTCACCTGTGTAATTAATTATCAGAGACAAAATAAGTGATGTGTGCTGATAGGTTATCAATTGCAATTGAACGTTATCTTTTTTGTCAGGAAAAGAAAAGATACAATTTTTTTTTGAAAAGTGAAAAGATACAATTGGAAAAGCATATATATATTCGCACCTCTTCCTCGCGGGCGAGGCGGAACGCCTGCACCCTCTTGACGCTGAGCAGGTGCGTGGTGACGAGCTTCCTCGCCTGCCGCCAGTAATCCCCATAAGGCGCGAGACAGATGTCGGAGGGGCCGTACAGGACGACCTCGGCGACCACGGAGTGCGGCCGGGACGCGAACACGTGGTCGTGCGTGCGCAGCACCGCCTCGGCGGCGCGCGGCGACGACGCGACGAGCACCGGCATGGCGCCGAGGCGGAGGAGCATGAGGTCGTAGCCGAGCTTCTTGGCAAGTCTGCCGAGGGAGACGTGGGGAAGCGAGCCGACGAGGTGAAGGTGCCCCAGGACGGGCAGCGCAGGAGGCGAAGGCGGCAGGTCGTGGCCTTCTAGCTGCTGCGGCTGTTTCCTCGCTCTCTTGGCACTGAACGCCGCCAACGAGTAGCGCGCAAGCAAGAGGAGGAGAGGCACGAGCAGCAGAAACCATGCTCGTGGAGCCGTCAGTTCACCAACGAATTGATCTGCTAGGTTGGCCATGGTAAATGAATGGAGGGCACTGGGGCAGCACTCTCATCAGTTCGGGAGCTCTACAAAACGGAATGATGATGCTTGGAATTTTGATGATTCCTAAATATGGCCTCCGAGATCTTTGTATTTTCCATACATGCAAGCTGGACACTGTCAATAGGGCAGTGTCGAAGTGTCATTTTTATAGCACATATCATGTATTGAAAAAATCTGAAGCGAACATGCCCCTAAATGAGAAGATTATATTTAACAAGCATAGATAGATAGAGAGAGAGAGAGAGAGGTGCCCATCCTCCATCTTTAAAAACGAACAAGGTAACCACTCCAAATGATGTGATGGCCTTCTCATGCTTCATGCATCGTTTTTTTTTGTTTTTTGATTTTTTTTGGAATGAAGTTAACCTCCATGCATCATCTGTCGTTTGCTTTGGCACCAACGTCATTTGACATTATATTGTGTTTACTGCATTGTCCCTCGAAAAAAAAAAAGTTTACTACATTATCGGTCCGTATCATACAGAAGACCAAAAAAAGTCACCTTACCGTGCAAGTAATCGAAGCTCATCTGGCTCCATAAGAAATGCCTTATGCTCACGTCCCTCAAAGTCAGCGAGAATATTATTTTTGATTTTTACAACAGAAAAGGAACAAGAAAGTATTATTTCATTGTCCTGCATATTTAGTCCAACAGAGCTCGACTACGACCTCTACTTTCTCCCACGCGTGGAGAGAGAGAGAGAGAGAGAGAGAGAGAGAGATTTGAATGTTTTCAGATCATAAATATACTTATCAATGTAACAATAATTGCATGGATATGGCCTATTATGTTATATCCTATTTTTTGTGCTCTGCCACCGCCCACCGTATTAGTTCCACGGTATTATTTCCTACGGAGCCGGATGCATGGGCTTCGATTACTTGCAGTGAAAGCAATCAGAGCCCATGGATTCGGCTCCATAGAAAATTCCTAATGCTCACGTCCTTTAAAGGTCAACACACATTATCTTTGGTTTTATACCATAGAAAAGGAGCAATATCATGCATATTTAGCCTAACAGATCTCGACTTTGACCTCTAGTTTCTTGTCAGCCAAATTAAGAGGCTCACGCGTGCCCCGAGAGAGAGAGTGGGAGGCACGGAAACATTTGGTTGTCAACTTCGGATACTAAATAAACTTATCATCGTACAAATTGATGCAGCGACATGGTGTGTTGTCATATAATATTTGCGCTCTCCCGTTGTACTGGTTTCACCTTTTTTTTTTCCATGGAAAGCTGGTTCCACAATTCGAAAAAGCTATGAGACTTTCCTTTGACTATTACTTATAAGGATAATTCAAGGAAAATAGTTTGAAATAAATTTGAATATTTCAAGTATAGTCCACAGCCAGGCCAACGATCGGAAGTCAAAGACGACCCATATTCATGAATGCAATGCAACGATCGTATGTATATATACTGCCCTACACACAACCATATAACTTCGATCACACGCCATATCCAAATGTTTTCAGGCCTTCAAATCATGAACGATATAAATTTCTTTTGGAAAAAATGAGCTGTATTAGTTTCTCAAATTACAAGGGGTTACATTGTCATAACCAGTCCAATAGCACACATTAGATCACATATGCAGTACAAATGAGATCAACATAGATAACCAAAACAAACTGAGAAACTAAAGTTGCACTTGCACGGACCGATACTAGTCACAGGACGACCAACTAATCATCAACGCATCCATGCAAGATTTGTTTGAACTTCTTAGATCCAATGTGATGCTATGCATGCAGTTTTGGGACTAAGAGGAGCTTCTTTTTCCGATGCACTACTAGCCCAAACACCTCTGACATATCAATGGCGTGCCTTGGATTCCTGGGCGGCAACTCCCAATCAAAATGACGGACAAGGTTTGCCAGCATCAGCTCGACACTTGCCATCCCAAAATTCATTCCAGGGCACATCCGTCGACCACTGCCGAAAGGCAGGAACTGGAAATCATCTAAGAGGATAAATCCCGCAGGGGTTTCGCCAGCCCTCGCGCGGCCGCGTCACCCGAAATCTTTGCACCGTTCGATTCTTAAAGTGCTGGACATTGAGATCTTGGCATGTGTCATTGTTTTGTCAACGGAGTGCCGGGATTTGTTGACATTGTCCAAGTAGAGTGCACCCTTTCGCCTCTGTCGATCCAATACCGGACAGCTGCCTTTCGTTTTGTCAACCAGCTGCCGCATTCCTTGACTTTGTTCTGGTCTGGTGGAGAAGAAGTCCAATTTGTTTGACTTTCATTTGCGTGCCTTGTATTCTTGCCTGCTCCTCTTGTAGGCATTGATTTTGAACCAGCTGCCGCTTTGTGAAATCATGTGCGGATTTTCAACTGGTTGCCGTCGTTTCTTGACTTGCTACGTGTGTACGAGTTCAACACTGTTGACAACAGCGGCTTGAATTGCTATAAATTGCCCCCAGCTCTCGTCCATCCTCCTCGTTCCTTGCATTCGCTTCTTTGTTGTTGCCCGGTCTTTTTTCTTCGCTATCGTTTGTGCTTGCTGGTTTTGTTTTTATGGCTCTCGCCAGGCTGCGCGATGGGCGCGATGACGACGAGGCCGCTTCCGGGCCGGCGCAGCTGCTGCGGATGGAGGCTGACGAGCTGGCCGTGGACGTGGTGGTCGACGGCGCCGGGCGGCTCGTGGTGCGCGCGTCGCTTTGTTGTGATGACTGCCCGGACCTCATCCCGGACGTCGTGTGAGCGCTCGCCGTGCTCCGGATGCGTGCGCGCTGCACCGAGACCACACCACTCTCGACGGGCGCGTCCAGAGCGTGAGCGTGAAGAGCAGGGTGACGACAACGAGGAGAAAGACGAGCACGCCGCGAAGTCGCACATGAGGCACACGAGTGCATCGCGTCGGTGCAGGAGGCACTTCGCGGCGTCATGGACCGTGGGGCGGCGAGCAACAAAACGTCATCGTCCGGTGGTGCCGGCGGGAGCATCAAAAGGCAGCGCGTGAACTACGTTAGGCGCGTAGGAGCAGTGCTCGGTGTAGTAGTGTAAGTTCCAGTATTGGCTTGCTTTGTTTGCATGGATGCGTATACTCACGTGAATGCAAGCTAAAGTCACATGTACGTTAGAGAATTTTTTGTCTCAGGCCGTCGTGCAAGGTTAGGAGGGGTCTCGGTTTCTTTGGGTATAAAAGTATGCATCTCCGCATGAATGATGGGGAAAGGATAATTCGAAGGTTGAACATGGAGTGTTTTATGCATCCCTTTGTATGTTTCTGGAATCATCAATCATGTCGCTGATTTACTAAGTTAGAGTGTTGAAAAAAATGATATGGGAGTATAAATGTATGATCGTGGCATAATGGAAGGAAAACGCGACATCATATCACAGCGACTTATTTGTAGTAACGGTGTAAAAACGAAATCAACCACCATCTAAGCCATCGTATTCCCTTTTTTTACAACACAGTATTTGAAGTGGCTGATTGATGCAAATAAGCTAGGGCTGATCATGTAGTTTAGGTTTCTATTGAGCGATAGGTTGTCTTTGGTCTCTCACATGCGCGAAGATAACAAACTATCTAAACTTGGCCAGAGCATGGCAATTGTACTCGGTATTTCTTCTCCTTAATACAGTGCCGCACAATCCTCATGTTTACTGATCAAAAGATGATTATCCCATATTTCGTCCCATGTAAAATAAAAGGAAAAGATCCTTGTTAAAGATCTATGTTTGATAATTGCTTAAATGAAAAGAAAATAATCACAGGTTGAAATACCATCTCCTCTCCTTCCAAAATAATTAATGGATAGATGTGGGTGTATATATTATAGATCTTGGCATATTAGAGAGACTCTATGGTCATGCATGCACTCCGTCCAACCTTCTAGCGGTATGTAATCCATCAAAGTTGAAGTTGGCAGCAAGTAATGCATGCAGCCATCAAAGTTGAAGTAGGCAGCTGCTAGATAGCTAAAGTCTTTCGCCACGGATTGCCACACAAGAATGCATGTTGACCCACATTTGATGCTGTCAATTCATAATGTTCACATTACCTTTGACTTGCTATCAAATAAACTCAAAGTCTAGCATACATGAATAGTCTGCTGCATGCTACCTTGACTCCTAGCTACAGCGTTGAGAGAAAATCAGCTGGCTGAATTTGTCTTGACGTGATCAAGTTGATTTCCTATCTTTTTTAACATAATTTGATTGACTTTTGTGGCCCAGCTTCAAAAGAGTAACCATGATAGCTCCTTTTACAGTCCAGGCACACCTTGTATACCTAATGCCTCCTGTTTAAAAGGTTACATATTCTGTAATCTACAATTCACATATGCAACATTTAATAAATCTAATACTGTAAGATGGCGACATATTCAGACTATTTTCTTACATATTATGGTACCGTTGGCACTGAAATAAAATGCATGCATCATATATAGCTTTGTCTGGTTAGGTCTTTTAGTTAAAAAACTACCAGAGAATTTCTGAAACTGCACAAGCTTTCAGATGCACGCATGGATGTAGGAACAATTGATTAAGTCCATTTTGCCAAAAATATCAGATGGAACTTCAACAACTACTATTGTCCAAAGTCCTAAGCATGTATGTCAAATAGGGATGAAAGCGGTCGGGAAACGGTCGGAAAAAGGCTAAATCGTTTTCAATTTCATATTTTTTCTCGGTAGCGAAATCGATAGTGGTATTTGTGGAAACAAATACGGCGTCGGTATTACGGGAATATCGAAAATGAAATTACCACGACATAAATATGCGGTATCGGTCGGGAATCGATATTAAATATCGGAAACACAAATGTGTATAAAAATATCAAATGTGAATATATATTGTTGGTATTTGAAATAACTACAAATGTATCATACACGGACATTTGAAAAGATATGTTCAAATTTAAATAAAAAGGGAGTCTCGATTTCACGTGATAGGAAAGAGCCTGGATTCCTTTCCCTTATTGCATTTGGTTTTTCCCGTGAAGCCGATCTTTTTTGGCAACCGGGAAGGGGATCCTAAGATTAAGCTTAGACCACTCTTAACTTATTGTCTATTTTAATTTAGAATATAATATATATATTTGATTGGCTAGACTAATATAAAACGATAAAATATCACGGTAATTTCTGTCTTAAAACGGAAATTATCGGAAACGATCGGTAAAGTCTAAAATCGTTTTCATTTTTGTTTCCACCAAATATTTTCACTTTTGTTTCCATTTTCTCGGTATATCATTTTCAACTACTACGGTCAGAAGAAGTCAGAAACGAGCCTCGGTTATCCGATAAATTCCGTTTTTGCTTTCATCCCTAATGTCAAACCAAAACTCTGAAGCAACCTGAATTAGCTGGCCATTGCTATCCACTTTTAGGACACACCAGGGTCCTGCCCATGAAGTCGCACCTGACAGACAAGAGGAAAAATAGCCCCTGGCAGCAGTGCGACGTGATCGGAGTCGAAGTCATGTACCATTGACATTGGAGCAGCCTCACTACAATAAATGGTCTGTTTTACTGACTATGTGCTGGTGTGTTTGACGCATCAGAGTCTACCACCATGTCTCTCCATTGCAGACAGGAGCTTCAAAAGTCATCACATTGCATGCAACTAATTCTATGAACACACGTATGGACCAGGCATTCTTGTACGCTTTCTCAGTACCTCTTCTCTTTCCCTAACAAAGCTCGTAAGAGAGTAACAAAAATGCTTACTTTGCTAACCTCACAGGCTCAAGGCACTGCCAAAGTCGACGAAGCACAACCAAAACTGCGAAACAGTAGCACTCACGAACCGCTCGCAGGGCCAAAAAATGTCAAAGCATCTTCATGCATTGCAACACGTCGCAGCCATGCAGCGATACCGACACATCGGTTTTTGCCATACAAAAAATGCACGGTCATGTGTCGATTACAGCCCGACGGCCCAATTCCCATGGGCAATGAATGGTAGAAATGAAGCAGTCTCATATACACCTTGTGTGCTTTTGTTGCTTCCTGAGTGTTCGTCTAAACACACAGGCCCATCGTCGAATATTCGAACATCGTCTACAATGAGAGATGGGTGCGCCAAGGGCGCGCCGCAGCGTCTAGTTCCATTTGAAGTTGACATCTGCTACACTACTATCATCGTCAAGAAACCTTTCCGGAACAAACTCCTCCGCGTCCTCCCAATAGCGCGCATCTCTGCCGATGGCCCAGACGTTGACTAGGACGCGTATCCCTTTAGGAACCGTGAGCCCGTCTATGTCACAGCTAGACATGGAGAAGTGCGGCGCGAGGAGCGGCGCGACGGGGTGCAGCCGGAACGACTCTTTTATAACAGCTCTCAGGTAGGCCATATTGTTCAGGTTGGCTTCGGTGATGATTTCTTGATCATGGGGCACGCTGCCCCTCACCTCGGCTTGCAGTTTCTTCATTGCGTCTGGCCTCCGCATGAGCTCAACCATGGCGTATTCGAGCACCGAGGCTAATGTGTCTATTCCGCCGAAGAACACGTCCTGCATGTTTTATTGGAGTATAAGACGAAAAATATCAGATGTAGGAGAAATCTAACCCAGGAATTATATGACTCTGTCATGAGTATGTGTATGTATATCTGCAATAACTGCGAATTTTATGTGCGAGTACTCACAAGCAGGATAGCTTTCATCTGCTCTCTGGTGAGGCCATACTCCTGTCGAACAGAGAGCAAAACATGAATGAAGTCATCGCTGTCCTTGGGATCACTCGCCCCAGCCGCCGCCGACTCGTTGTCATGGTCCTGGATCAACCTGTCCAATAGGTCGTCCCACCTCCTCCTCAATCTCTCAGACTTCGTGCGGACCACCTTGCTGATCACGCCGAAGTGAGCTAGGAACGGAAAAAACTCCTCGACGTTGAAGCCGCCAAGCAGCGGCGACGTGTCGACGACGAGCTGCCGGAACAGCTTGTTCCGGCCCTCGCTCCGGAACGACTCGCCCATCACGGCGCGGCACGCCAGGTCGTTCGTGAACGAACCGAGCAGCTCGCCTACGTCCACGGCCGTGGCCGCCGCGGCTGCCTCGCTGATCTGCGCCATCGCCGTGCTCACCTACCCATGCATACGTGTCAAATAATTACAGCGTCCAAATAAAAGTACGCGATGTGCTGTCTGATGAAGTTTTAAGGTTATCTCAGTTTCCAATTCAACGTTAACAATAGGCCTGGGCATTCGGTTATGACCGGAAATTCGGTCCGGGTAATTCGGTGTTTGGAAAAATCGGTCATCAGAAAATACTAACCGAAACTACGAGCAAAATTCGGAGGACCGACAGTTCGGGTGCCCGGACTTTCGGTTCGGTCTCCGGTTACAACCGAAGTACCCAATTTCTCCACCATAAATTGAAACAACGCAAAGAAACATAGAAAAAGGAGATGAGGTGAACGAATCGAGGGCTGATACATGCACTGCAGAAAGCACCGAGCGGGTTTTGATTGGTAGTAGAGAGCACAGTTCGCGCATGCGGAAGCACCAATGGCGTGATTGGTTGGGTGGTTAAGACGCGACCAGGCTCTCGGCATGCAACATGTCGCTGATTGGATTCCCGCATCGAGTGTTCAGCCTGTACGCGCGCATGCAAAAGCGGCCGCTGGGCCTGGCTCTGTGGAAACGCGAATCAATTCTGTTTCTTCTCAGCCTGGCTCGCTCGGTGCAACTTGGGCCTCAACGCTTGCATGCGTGTCTCTTGCCGGGTGCAGTCAGTTAGCTTTTGCCTAGTCAACCAACCGGAAATAAATTGTGTGCGGGCCGTCCGCAAACCTGTAATTTGCGGACCGAGTCTGGATTGCTGCCGCGTGGAGATCGTGGGAAATCAAAGGGCAGCACTGGCTTCGGCTCCAGCGGACTACAGCGTCGGCTCGGCCCTCTTCACCCAATAGCTGCCGAGCGAGCCGGAGAAAAAAGAAAAAGAAAAACGCAGCGGCGGCGATGTCGGGATCGGGCCAGTGCTCCTCCCAGATCGGGATCGGGACGGTGCTCCTCCCAGCGGCGGCGATGTCGCTGCCTTCTCCTTGGTCCATGACGCGCGCGCCGTCCTCCCTGGCCATGGTGCAAGAAGGTGCTTCGTCCTCCCGGTCGTCGTTTTCCAACGGATGGCGCTTCCTCCTCCTTGTCACAAGCGATAATGGCGGATGGTCGCCTACTCAGACCGTCGACGGCGACGACTGTGGATGCTCGCTTCGTTGGTTTCCCGTCGTCGCTTTTTCTTTCAAGCCGAGTCGAGCCGCTGCTACGTTGTCGTTCTTCTCTGAGCCAGGCTGATATCGTGACTGGAGAAGACACCATCCAAGCCCACCCTCCTCTCCGTCCGATCTCCACGCGTCTGCAATCGCGATAGGGTCCGCAAAGTGCACGCATGCGGACGGTCCGCAGCCAATTTATTTCGCAACCAAACACCGTCCTGAACCAACCTAGCTCTTACGGACCTGCAAACCAATCATGTCTAGCTGCATGCATCAGACCAGGCTCCCGCTGGCTTGGTTCCGACGCTCAACCAGGACCAAGCTATCCACCAAACCAATCACGCCCCAAGCGATGGCGCGGTGCCGATTCTGTCTTTCGTGGTCTGACGCGCGGTCGGCGGCGAGAGGGAGGTCGAGGTGAGGAAGCAATTTATGACCAGGCAGGCGGGGGTGCGGTCCGGCGCACGGGCGGTGCTCGTCGAAGCCGAAGCAAACAATAGGGCGTAAGTGGCGGCCGGCGAAAGATCGAAGCGGTGCTGATGTGTGCGATTAGGTCCCCCGTGTGGGCTGAAATGGGCCGATGCCCAAGACTAGTTCAGGTTCTCGGTTAGCCGACGCTGGCACCCGAACTTGAGTAGAATAAATCGGTCATCTAGGATCAATACCCGATAAGCTACCCAATACCCGGAATTTCGATTTTTTCGGTTTCGGTCTCGGTTTTTTCAGGTTCGGTTCTTCGGGCTCGGTTTTTCTGCCCAGGCCTAGTTAACAACATTCCTTGTATAAGTGATTAACTTGTAGTACAGTTGGAAAAGCATTCGTACCTGTTCCTCGCGTGCGCGGCGGAACGCCTGCACCCTCTTGACGCTGAGCAGGTGCGTGGTGACGACCTTCCTCGTCTGCCGCCAGTAGTCTCCGTACGGCGCGAAGCCGATGTCGGAGGGGCCGTACAGGACAACCTCGGCGACCACGGAGTGCGGCCGGGACGCGAACACGTGGTCGTGCGTGCGCAGCACCGCCTCGGCCACCGGCATGGCGCCGAGGCGGAGGAGCATGAGGTCGTAGCCGTGCTTCTTGGCGAGGCCTCGTAGGGAGACGTGAGGGACAGAGCCGACGAGGTGGAGGTGGCCGAGGACGGGCAGCGCCGGAGGCGAAGGCGGCAGACGTTGTTGGTCTTGCCGCTCCCGCTTCTTCCTTCTGTTGCTAGTGAACAGCGTAGCCAACGAGTAGCGTGCAAGCAGGAAGAAGAGAGGGAAGAGCAGCAGAAACCATGCTCGTGGAGCGGTGATCTCACGCGCGAGCTGCTGTACTAGGTTTGCCATGGCAATTGGCTGTGGTAGCACTCCAGTTGTGTAGGAATGATAGCGCTGACATTTTGGTTGTTAATATAGCGTTCACGGTTCACCCGTTTACGGTTTCCAATACAACAAAGGTGGCCAGTATCAGAAGGCCACGATCGCATACACAAACGTCATTGATAAATGACAGATTTGTATATTTCTTTCTTTGCAAGCTAGCATATCTCCCTCCCACGATCACATTAACAAGCATTGACGTTTCAAGTGTGCGGGCAACACGGTTTAGGCATGACAACCCATCAACAAGAAGAGGTTCCAACTTCCAATGCTTGTGGGTCTTCTCAGTGGGCTTGGGTTTTGACTGAAAACAATACATCTTCAACGAGCAGGGGCCTATGTTTAGATTCCAGCTGCGGCTTTTGAAGCCTTTCACAATTCCTAGCGGGCCGAAGAAGAAACCAATAAGCATATAATGGACCTCGGCCTACGCCAATGATTTTTTTTTTCAGATCCAGTTGAAATAATTCTTTCTCCTGAAAAAACTGAAATAATTCTTTGGAACATCGAGATAATACGCTGGCAGAACGCTAAAAAAAATTGGTTTGTCGAAAGTGATTTATTTCAGATCAAATAGCCAAGTCGAAATTTGACCAGGTCATGACGAAATCGGCGCAGTGGAAAGTGATTGATTTCAAGCCAAGCTAAAATTGGGACGAACTAAATTGGGACGGCCATTTTGGGCGTCCCAACCTTGCCCACCTGTGATGTATGAACTTTTGACCCGTCAACAGATTTGAGGGCATTTTAAAATTTATCTCAATCTTTACGGGCACATAATTTTCGGGATGTGACAAAATTTGGCTCTTGACTTACTTGGGACATGGTTCACGGATTAAATCTACCATATAAAGTTGTCACCATGTCACAACCTGTTTTATCCACAGAACCCCATGTACAGTCATTCGAAAAAGAATTTATCAGTAAATAACTGCAAGTTTTTGGGCTGATTATATCACTATTTACGAATTTGTGTACGTATGAGAGACTTTGGCTCCTAGAAAAAAAGAAACATGCATTGCAATGTTTTAAGCTTAAATACAAACTTTGAAGAGGACAACCCTTGCAATTTTTGCATCAAAAAACTTCTGGACCTCTTTTTAGGCTTCACATCAATGTTAGTATGACGTTATTATGTCTCACCTTAAGAGTGTCGAACATGTATTAATCAGTCCCAAATGCTCCTTTAAAGTCAACTAACAATATCTATCTCAACAAGAGGAACAAAATTATAATAAGTTATTTCAACGTCATGTGTACTAAAACCTAACATTATTGGACTATGACTCGTTGTTTCATTTTGAATAAAAATAGATGGCCCACGAACTCCACGAGAAAGTTAAAGGCATAAAAAATCACTTTCAACCATAGAGATTAATTAAATTTTACAGTACAACTTTCTGATTTAATTAAGCCATAGGGGTACATCATTCAAGAAAGGTTGTGGGGATGTCCTTTTCAAACAAGTATTCCCTCCGTCTGAGAAATATGTTGATTTCTAGCACTATCCTAGTTGCAAGTGAGTTAGGGACGTGATGAACCCGATCAGCTTGTGTTGCCTTCTAGCCAAAACAGAACAGACGAACATAACAATTCATATAGTTGATTATTACAGCTTGCAACTGGAAGCACGGTTTACCCGCCCCATGCAGCACACAATACGGACTTTGCATCATGCATGTAGCACGCATACAGCATGCATCATCATGTTCTATATACGCATCCGTGCATCATATTCATCGGAGTGACTGGATGCAAGCAAGTTGCTACACGCGCTGTGACTTTGGAACTAAGAGAAGCTTCTCTTTCCGATGCACCACCAGCCCGAACACCTCCGACATATCAATGTCGCGGCTCTCCTTCCCCTCCGGCATCATCCAGTCAAAGCAGTGCACGATGTTCGCCAGCATCAGCTGCACGGTGGCCATCCCAAAGTTCATTCCAGCACACATCCTTCGTCCAGATCCAAAAGGCAGGAACTGGAAATCGTTCCCCGAGACGTTGACGCGCGCGGCGCTGCCATCGTGGACGAACCTCTCGGGGACGAACGCCTCGGGGTCCTCCCAGAAGCGCGGGTCCCTGCCGATGGCCGAAGTGTTGATCAGGGCTCGTGTCCCGGCAGGTATCGCGTAGCCGTCGATGCTGCAGCTCGCCATGGACACGCGCGGCGCGAGGAGCGGCGTGACGTTGTGTAGCCGGAGGGACTCTTTGATGACGGCTCGCAGGTAGGCCATGTCCGTTAGGTTGTCTTCGCTGACGAGTTCTTGTCCCTCGGGTACTCTGGCCCTCACGTCGGCTTGTAGTTTCTTCATGACTTGTGGCCACTGCATGAGCTCGGCGATGGTGAATTCGAGCACTGATGCTGATGACTCTATTCCTCCGAAGAACACGTCCTGCGAGGATGGAATGGCAAAGATACTGTCTGAATTTGGCCTGATTATTGCAGTGACAGATTGACAGTGTAAAATATACAAGAACTTCGTGGAAGGTGTAAAACACTTACGAGCAGGATAGCTTTCATCTGGTCTCTGGTGAGCCTGTACTCCTCTCTAACAGAGAGCAAAACGTGTATGAAGTCATCCTCCGCCGACGCGCCGTGCCCGTACTTGCGGCTCTCGTGGTCCTGGATCACCCTGTCGAGCATCTCGTCCCACCTCCGCTTCACTCTCTCCGACTTGGTGCGCACCATCTTGCTGACCACGCCGAAGCGGGCCAGGAACGGGAAGAACTCCTCCACGTTGAAGCCGGCCAGCAGCGGCGACGTGTCGGCGACGAGCTCCCGGAACAGCCTGTTCCGGCCCTCGCTCCGGAACGACTCGCCCATCACGGCGCGGCACGCCAGGTCGTTCGTGAACGACCGGAGCAGCTCGCCCGCGTCCACCGCCGCGCCTGCGGCGGCTGCCTCGCGGACCCGGGCCATCACCGCGCCCACCTGCCACATCGAGAACGAACAGCATGCCGAGCTCGGCTCGGCTCAGAACAGATTACAAGTTGCGACGACGTACGGTTAACTAGCCAGACGTGAACGAACGTTCCGGCACGAGCGATAAACAACCATTGGTTAGTTAATTACCTCCTCTTCGCGGGCGCGGCGGAACTCCTGCACCTTCTTGGCGCAGAGGAGGTGCGTGGTGACGAGCTTCCTGGCCTGGCGCCAGTGCTCCCCGTACGGCGCGAAGCCGATGTCGGAGGGCCCGTACAAGATGATCTCGGCGGCCAGGGAGTGCGGCCGGGACGCGAACACGTGGTCGTGCGTGCGCAGCACCGCCTCGGCGGCGCGCGGCGACGACACGACGAGCACCGGCATGGCGCCGAGGCGGAGGAGCATGACGTCCATCCCGTGCTTCCTGGCGAGGCCACGGAGGGAGACGTGGGGGAGGGAGCCGACAAGGTGGAGGTGGCCGAGCACGGGCAACGCCGGAGGCGAAGGCGGGAGACGGCCGCCGTCGTCGTGTTGTTGTTGCCGCTGCTGCTTCCGCAGCTGATCCGTCGCTCTCTTGGCACAGAAGTAGCGTGCTACTAGTACGAGGAAGAGAGGGAGGAGGAGCAGAAACCATGTCCGTGGAGCCGTCATCTCTCGCGTGAGTTGCTGCGCTAGGCTAGCCATGGTCCGTAGCAATAAAACGGTAGGCACACGCACTGATCCGGTTCAGCTCCATCTTTTATATAGGGCACGGGAGGATTGCTTCATACTACGTCTCCATAGATGTCCGCCCGAGATCTAGCGTGCGCGCGCGAAAACACGTCATTGAACTTTTTGGACTCTTCGTTTTTTCTTTTAAGCAGGCTCTGGGAAATGAGCATATCCGGCCTTGACCGGCACAAACAACAGTGTCCGCTAACACTGAACATTTTTTATGGCTATGTGACAGTTGGGCCTGGGTTGGTGCCGCGGTGTCGGGCAGGTTGATGGGCTGGATATGTTAGTTAGGTTGTACTGGATCAAGGCCTACATACGCCGGCAGGGAAACTCGGATTTCCTATAATTAGCGCGCTGCGCGGAAGCGACATGTAGCGCGCTTTGAGATGCGTGCGGAACAACACATCGACGGCTGCTGTGCTTTCTTCTCCTTCCGTTGCTTCACCGAGCGGCGCTCCGCCGTTCGTCTTCCCCGCGCCGCCGCCGCATGTCTTCCCTGCGCTGCCGCCGCCCGTCCGGCCTCCCACGCCGCCGCCAGGCTTCCTCGTGTCGCCGCCGCCGTCCGGCTTCCTCGTGCCGCCGCCGCCGCGCGGCTTCCCCGAGCCGCCGCCGACGGAACAACTGGTCCGGCCGCCGGAATTTGCGGCGACGGAGCGGCATGCGACTACTTCGCCCGTCCTCGGAGCCTCCTCCCGCGGCCTCCCCCATCCACGACGAACGCCGTGAATTTTGTTCCATGCCTGAACTTCCTCATTTTCCAGGCTTCACTACCAAATGTTCCAGAAAAGAGTTCCTAATGTTCCAGGCTTCACTACGAAATGTTACAGGCATACAACTGCATTGTTCTAGACACAGGATTCATTTGTTCTAGATTTGAAACCAGATTGTTATGCGGATGATTTGGAGCAGAGCAGGAAAGGAGCTCGAAGAACCAACAAACCGTGCCTTGGCTGGAGGTTGACGAAGAGCTATAATGAGGCCGGGCCGCTGCTTGTCGGTGCTGGGCCTTGGTGGGCCGCGCTACTCATTGGCTTCGGATAGGGCGATCTATGCATAGGCGCTCCCAGGGAAACTTGGGCCATCTAGGCTCATTCAGACATTTATCACACAGTATCACTTAGCTGACTGCGCAAAGTGCTCAAAAAAAAAAAAAAAGCTGACTGCGCAAATATTTCACGGCTTTGCCTTCGCTGGTTAATTATTTACTCCCTGATTTTCCTCAAAAAAAAAATTAATCCTTGATCAGAGATCACATCTCTAAATTTTGACCATAATTATATTTAAAAAAATTAATTGTCTCATAACAAATCACAGTTTCTGCACCAACACTAATTTTTAGTGCTAAAGCTAAGACGTGTTGAGTCCAAATCTTTTAACTCCTACATGTTTTTTAACTTCTTATTTGTGCTACTCTCTATGTCCCATTTTATAATAGATCGAGCTTTCAAATGGAAAAATAGCAGGAAGAGGAAAGGTCTAGTTTGCTCCTCATAATTCCCCAAACCATGCGACAATAACTGCTTTTTTCCCACCAGTGTTCGTCCTCTTCTCGACGCTTCAACTCAAGTGCTCGTGCCTCGTTGGAGAACGAGGGTGGACACACCGCCCCCACCCTAGCTTTCACTACTCAATCGCCGTCACCTCGCAGTCCGCTATCATCGTTGCCGTCACTCGGGCCCGCCTGCTACGACTCGTCAATATCCGCGATGGTGTCAATCTTGGACTCGAATATGACAACATGGTCGACGACGAGCTTAAGGGTGACATAGATATTGTCGTCGCCACCCCTCTCCTCCTGTGTTGCGGCTGTTCTCTTTCCGCGCCACCTTCTCCTTCAATGATGAGCGGCGGCGCGAGGCAGCAAGCTTCTACGACAGTCGGCAAGCTGCGCATGACGCGTGGGAATGACATGCATGCGATACGGGTGGTGGAAGTGACACGCGACGACGACTGTGGAGGCGAGATGTGAGATGAAATGAGGTTCGGTGGATGGGAGTGGAGGGGAGGAGATGGAAGGACGCATGTCCCCCCACTCAAACTCTCTTGACGTTGTGAGACAAATCTAAACTTCTAAAATCTCTCTACATATTAAGACAGAGTGGGTATATATATTTACAACAATGTGACGTAAATAAAAATGGTGAATCTCTTTTGTTTACCTCTTTTTTAGAAAAAATATAACTTGTCCATAAAAAATATATTTATACATTTCTGTTAACCTCTGTTGTTCTAAATAGATACTCCATCCGTTCCAAAATAAGTGACGTTTTTGACTTTCAGACATCACGTTTGACCGTCCGTCTTATTCAAAAAATTTACGCAAATATTATTTATTTTTTATAACTTGTTTTATCATTAGCAATACTTTAACCATGACATATTTGTTTTAGTATTTATACAAAAATTTTGAATAAGACGGAGGGTCAAACGTAATGTCTGAAAGTCAAAAACGACACTTATTCTGGAACGGAGGGAGTAAATAGCATCCTATTGCGTTGCAAATACAGTGACCGGCTGGTTCAGCCCACCTCTACTGTTACAGACAAACTAGCTGAACCCAACCTGGCACCCATCTGTAGATACCCCAGCCTCACCTGCCCAGAACCGTCATTAACCGCCATCGCCAGCTGCAGAACGCCCCGACAGGCGGGCCCGAGGCACAGTCATTTCCTACACAAACCTTGTGTACAAGTACAAGAATACCCTCTCCGTCCTGTAGGAACTACGACACCGCCCCATAGCCCTAAGCTCCACCGATAAAACCCCACCTCCTCCCGTCGCCCACGCCTCCCCCTTCTCCTCCTCTCTTCCCCGAAAGAGAGGTCGCAGACGGAACCCTCCTCGCCCACCACCACCGATTCCCCCGCGGATTCTCCCCGGCGCGCTCGCCGATTCCTCGATCGAGCCCCGTGCGGTTCGCTTGCCTGGTCGGATTCGTTCCCCGGAAGCATGGAGTCGGATCAGCCCGTGATCAGCTTGCGCCCCGGCGGCGGCGGCGGCCCCCGCGCCGGCCGCCTCTTCTCCCCCGCCTTCGCCGTCGCCACCTCCGGCTCCGGCGACTTCCTCCGCCAGCACGGCGGGAGCGCCTCCGGCATCTCCAAGGTGAGGGGGCCTCGCCTCGCCTCGCCCGATCTGGGGGCGTACTGGGTTGCTGTCCGTAGCGAGTTCGATTGGTCTGTGGTATGGGCGGAGGCGAAGATCCGGAGGAAACCATCGGATCTCGGTCCTACGGGTCTTTGTTAATTGCAGAGGAGCTTGTATTGGTTCTGGCTGTTATTTCGTTGTCAGATATACGGGATTTAGCCATCCTCAAATCGCTTAGTTATGTTGAGTGAGGTGCTGATGCGTAGCATAGGATTGGTACTCGTATCTGGGATGCTATTTGTTAGATTCTGATGAATAGTGTGCCCTAGCGTGTGGATTTCAGCATTGGGCTTCACTTATGTGGTTGTGGGTAGTGTACTAAATGACGTGATCAAGCAGGAAACTGAACTTAGCATTCCTTGTTATGCTTTTTATTTCATGTGTATACTTGTACCTAAGATGACTCAACAGCGGGTTGAAATTCTCATATGATGTACTTGCGTTCTTTTATGCAATCCTGACATGGTTAGTATTCCATTGCAGATTGGTGACTCACATGGTGAGCCGCGAGAGCGTGTTCGTTATACAAGAGATCAACTTCTTGAGCTGCGCGAGGTACTTATACCTGATATGTCATATAGTCAGTTTCTGGATTGAAAACTGCAATGCATATACATGTATATCTTCTTTGATTTTCCTTTCTGGCTCTTATGAGAAGTGCTATAGTGCAGTTTGTGTCACCTCAATGTAGCCGCACAGCTAAAACAACACGTCGAATATGTTGTATAGATATTGTAATGCTTCACTCCTTTTACAAGTGTATGCACTGTACATATATGTGCAAAAGTGCCATATTTTGCCAGCAATGTACACTAGAATCCCTGTGTTGGTCACATTGAGTACAGTGGTATAGAGACTAGAGCTGTAACACACTAGTGCCATATATGTGCAAAAGTGCTTCTGTAATTGCATAAGGATTTTTTAGCATTATCACATTGAATATTCTTTGTCAATGTGAGAGAATAAGACTCAGGATAGAGGTAGTATTTACACTAGCCAAAATTGTAGTACGCAACAGTGAGGTACAGAAAACCTTATAGTGGCTGAATCTCTGTCTGATCAGTCTCGGGGCAGTTTATTTTCAATGTTATTATTTTTAACCCAAAATGTAGTAGTTCTAATTTGGTGAAGGTTGTAACTGAAAAGTTGCTGAATGTAGATGTTATATGCTTGTCTTTCCATATAGAGACTAGTGTGTTACAGCTCTAGGTTAACACTTCTCATTTTCTGCCATGGGACAACTTTGTTATGCTCATGAGGCTGACATTTGGTGTGACATGTTACATTGAGTACCACTCTTCATCACAATATGTTCAAATTTGCATTGACTGATTATTCTACTTCCTGTTTCTGACAGATTGCTGATGTTACTGAGGACATTTTGAGAATCAAGCATGAGATTGAAGCAGAGCTTCATGGTGACGATCAGAGCTGGGTTCGCAATGATTCAGCTGTGAGCTTCTCATTATCCCCTATTTGCTCTTTAGTTCACTATTGTGATGTCCCTTAACCTTACTGAATGGTTATTGGGATACTTTTTCTCTAAAATTGGACTCCTTTCGGATCATTTTGCTTATGCCATCCTGAATGGTATTTTTTTAATGCAGGTTCAAGTGCAAGCCCAAGCGCAACCCCCAACACATAATCGGTATGCTGAGACAGATAACCGTGATTGGCGTGCACGTTCAGCACTGCCGCCTGCAGCTGCAGCTGTTGAAGAGAAATCATGGGACAATATTCGCGAAGCTAAAGAATCCTACGCTTCAAGTGGTAGGCAGCAAGAGCAAGTTCACAGGCAAGATCACTCCCAATTTGCTTCAAGAACTCAGGTACCTTGTAGATATGTTTCCATTATTTGCTTTCTTCTTCTATGTTGACTAGGAGCCTGCTTCCTGTGCTCAATATGTTTTGATAGTTTCCATTCACGTCAGTTGATCAATGCTTCGTGATGCAACTCTTTTCACAAAATTTTTGTAGAGATTTGTTCAGTCAGCTGTCCCATTCATTTTGTTGATGATGTAATCACTGATTTTACCCAGCAATTATCTTGAAAAATGTTTATCAGCTCTAGTCTTTATGTGATTATGGAGATATCTTTCTACTACCTCCAGTTCCTTTTTATTGGCGTTAAGACAAGATAATTAGTGCAAATTTGCATAAAAAGTATCTGGAGCAAGTACTTATGAGCATTGGTGTGTGATCGTGTGAAGCCATCTTGCTGTAACAAATTGTAACAATAGAACTTTTGAGGATGTTGTCAACGTGCAACAGTCAATTTATTCGCTTGATCTGTGGAGCTTGCTAATTAACTGCACATGTATCAGCAATTTCATAATTCTTCATATCATCACCATTCTGTTCTTTTTGCCTAATCTCAGGCTGGTCCAACCCCTGCTCTTATCAAGGCTGAAGTTCCTTGGTCTGCCCGAAGAGCCAGTCTCTCAGAGAAAGAAAAAGTCTTGAAAACAGTGAAAGGGTAATATTATAACTGAACTGAAGGGATTTGTTTATTCTTAATTATATATGAAAACTTTCCCAGCTCTAGTTTGTCTTTTTTTATGTTAATTAATAGGTCTTAATTGTGCAGTATAATGAACAAACTTACACCGGAGAAATTTGATCTACTCAAGGGTCAACTGATAGAAGCTGGAATCACCACTGCTGATATTTTGAAGGTTTGATTTATTTACTGCTGTCTTTTTATTACTGCTATTGTTTTAATTGGTTTCTGTTTTCTGACATCTTAATTCCTGCTTTTGATTCAGGATGTTATTTCTCTCATATTTGAGAAGGCTGTTTTTGAGCCCACATTCTGCCCGATGTATGCTCAACTCTGTTCTGATCTCAATGACAAGCTCCCATCATTCCCTCCTGAAGAACCAGGTGGTAAAGAGATTACGTTCAAACGTGTGCTATTAAACAATTGTCAGGAAGCCTTTGAAGGTGCTGAGGGACTAAGAGCTGAGATTGCAAGTATGACTGGCCCTGACCAAGAGATGGAGAGAAGGGACAAAGAAAGGCTGGTTAAGCTTAGAACACTTGGAAATATCCGATTGATTGGTGAGCTACTCAAGCAAAAAATGGTTCCTGAGAAGATAGTTCATCACATTGTTATGGTACATATCGGGAAACTAACATCACTTTTGTTATTAAAATGAACGCTGTCCTATAATTCATTATTCTCCATATGCAGGAACTGTTGGGTGCTGGGCCTGACAAGAAGCCATGCCCTGAAGAGGAAAATGTCGAAGCTATCTGTCATTTCTTCAACACAATTGGTAAACAGCTTGATGAGAACCCAAAATCTCGTCGTATCAATGATACCTACTTCATCCAGATGAAGGAGCTGGCATCAAACCCTCAGCTGGCACCACGGTTGAGGTTCATGGTTCGTGATGTCGTTGATCTCCGATCAAATAACTGGGTACCTCGACGCGAGGAGGTAAATAAATCATTCAACTGTAACATGATATCTACATTGCATCGATTTGTAGTCAATGGTCATACAAGATATCATATGCTTATAGTCAGCCTGTTACATTGAGAACAGAACCACTTCACACGTTATTATACAAGATATCGCAGAATAGTAGTAAAGCATATCTTCAGCATTTTTCACGTGCAGATATATTTGTAAAATTTTCTGAGATCTATGCTATTTTCTATTTTCAGATTAAGGCCAAGACCATCAGCGAAATTCACTCTGAGGCTGAAAAGAATCTTGGATTGCGACCTGGAGCAGCATCAGTCATTAGAAATGGCCGTAATTCTCCAGGAGGCCCCCTTTCGCCTGGAGGTTTTTCAATGAATCGACCAGGAACTGGAGGCATGATGCCTGGGATGCCTGGGTCAAGAAAGATGCCTGGAATGCCTGGAATGGATAATGATAACTGGGAAGTTCCCCGTTCTAGATCAATGCCAAGAGGAGACTCACTTCGTAACCAGGCTCCGTTGCTTAACAAGCCATCCTCAGTTAACAAGCCAACATCTTTTAACACCAGGCTTCTTCCTCAAGGCAGTGGAGCAGCAGCACTTATTGGCAAGAGTGCGCTTTTGGGCACTGGTGGTCCACCATCTCGTCCTTCTAGCGTGACACCTGCTCCAGCTCAACCTGCACCATCACCAAAACCTGTAACTGTAGCTCCAACAGTTACACCAGCAATTGCTCCCAAGGCCTCTGCTGACCTTCAGAAGAAGACAATAGCTCTTCTTGAGGAGTATTTTGGTATTCGTATTTTAGATGAAGCACAACAATGTATTGAGGAGTTGAAGAGTCCTGGTTTCTACCCGGAGATTGTTAAAGAAGCTATCAATCTTGCCCTAGATAAAGGCACAAATTTTGTCGATCCCCTTGTTAGGCTACTGGAGCATCTTTACACAAAGAAGATCTTCAAGAGCGAAGACTTGGAAACAGGATGCTTGTTATATGGCTCCCTGCTGGATGATATTGGTATTGACCTTCCTAAAGCACCAACCCAATTTGGTGAAATAATTGCTCGTCTGGTTTTGTCATGTGGATTGAGATTTGAAGCCGTTGAGGAGATTTTAAAGAAAATGGAGGATACTTTTTACCGCAAAGCAGTGTTTAACTCTTTTGTGAAAACCATGGGAGCAAACCCATCAGGTCAGGCTATCTTAAGCTCACATGCCGCTGTTGTCGACTCGTGCAACAGCCTTTTGGAGTAATACTCTTTGCAGCTTTGGGCAAACAAACTTTTGTAGATGCTGCTTAGTGAAGACAGCGTCATGTATTCTCTATAGTTTAGGTGTCTCCGAGGACAAACTGGAGATGTGAGGAACAGCCAGTTTTGAGCTGTATATTTTTGAGAGGTCAGATGAGTGTTGATTATTGTTTCGTCGATGAAGGAAAGAAAGAAGCCATGGATTTTGCTATTGGGCGTTGGCTTAATTCGCCGGAGCCCAGATGAACAAGGCTGAAATGTGTTGGTTTTTTTGTGTCCTCTTAATGTTGTTAGTTCTTTTCCGTGGCTAAACATTTTGTAACAATGTACTATGGTTTTGGAATATTCTGTTGGTTACAATATATTGTGTTATTTAGGAAAGATATCTGGATTCATTTATAGGTCCTCGTGTTATTTGTTCTGAATATACCTGCTTCCAACTTTGAAATTGGCTGTTGCTATCTAGACTATTTACACGCGTCTCGTTTCCCTTTATGCTGCTGCCTTGCAGCAAATGGTTAATTACCCCCATTGTGTAGCCAGCTGATAAGGGAAGATACAATTTGCAGTTGCACGGGAAGTCGTTGCATTGTTTTCTCCAGGCAGACGAGGGCGCTCTTGCCCTCTCTGCGTAGCTCCTACGCCACTTCGTTCCCCGTTAGCACCCCGCCCAAGACTAGCAGCCACTGCCGTCCGCCGGCTGTTGCGGAGAGATCAGCATTGGTGTTTCCGTTAAAGCCTCGATCAACTTCACTTTCCCCAATTCGGTAAACCTTTCCCCTCCTGGTTCCGCCCCGTCCTTGTGCACAAATGCTTGATCGTAGTGGGCTGACTGCAGAATCGCTTCTTTGTTAGGGATTCGTCAGTGGACGCTTGCAGATTTGTGAAGAGCCGCATTTGGGGTCCCGAATCGCATCCGCCCGCTGTGCTTCATTCTTCGAGAGTATGGTAAGGCGACCTAACCCTGGCAAATCAACTGTATGCTCCAGTGGCTTGGGCCCTGCTCATATTGTTTAGTACCTGATTCGCCGTCCCTTTGGGTGGTGGTGAAGTTAGGTTGGACCATATGCTTGTGACGGCCACTATGCTTGCTCGATTTGCCTGGGTTGGGGAAATTGTGCGGTGCCTGCTGGTTGTTGCCCTGTTAGAGCTTTGGAGGTCCCAATTATCCCGTAGTAGTACGTATCCTGGTCGGGTTTTATGGGAGGAACCTGATGGTTCTCGGCCTGAATGCGCGTACAGAATTTACCAGGAGTGAGACTGACTGACGGGCTCTTTAGCGTCTACTCTTTGTTAAGCAATGCTCTGTAATGTCTACTCTCTGTTAAGCAGTGCGGTGACGATATATGTAGTTTCCTCTGGAAATAGCTTGTACTGTAACTGGTGATTGGTGAACCTGTGGAAGATTACTGGTTCTGTTAATGTCTGGTCAACAGGGTCTACTTCATCACAAAGACTCCTTTGCACCCCAGGCATGTTGGTGGTGGCTATATTTGACTCCGGCTTTTGCAGGCTGGAAGGCATACCATTATTCTCATGCAGCCATCGCAAAACAGAGCGACGAGGACTTTTATGGACTTTGACTCAGTTAATCACGCACTGGATGGTATGTAGCTGTGTATTTTCTCACATGCTTGTTTAGAATGCAGTGTGCTTCTAGGATTTTGTTTTATTGATGTGATTCTAATGGTCCCAAGTCCCAACAATATTTCATTGTGTCAACACTTCGTGGATGTAGTTCACACTATTTTGCACCAGTAAGATCATTCGCTAGTTCCTAAATTTTAAGCATCTCCTTCACTCGGTGACTGATTTTGGAAAGGCTACATATTCTTAAGTTATTCCTCTATAGACGGTACTGATTCTTAAATCATGAGTGAAAATTATGGTATATCTACTTAAATTGTTTCTGAGTGCTAACATAATCACTTTAGTATCACTTGGTTAGGACTACCGTCTTCTATTCTCAATGGTTCTTAAAATGGTTGGAAAATTACATGCTTCAGTTTCAATCAAGACAGCATGATTTTGATATTACATGTATTCAAAATTCAGCTGATTGTCGATTTGTATTCCCTCTCCAACACTTAAAAGAATATAAGATTGACCATTAGCCTCGTTTCTTCTCGATGAAATACTCTGCTTCCTGAACTTTGCCACATTACTTATGGCACACGAGATCTTTATGTTTCTCATATTAGAGTCCTTTGTGCTTGACGCACAATGTACTTACCAAGTTGTTCTCTGAAATGGCAGGAATTTGTGGCCTTTATGAAAGGAAAATCAGGAATATCAATCCAATGGCCAGGAACATAACTTATGACATCAGTGACCTGTACAATTTCATCGATGGGCTGACCGACATAAGCGCTCTTGTGTGAGTACAAGATTTTGACTTTCAGAACCTCAAATCAGAAACACAAAACAGTTAAAACATTACAAGCCGTTTATTTGACAATTGCAGCTATGACGACTCTCTTCATGCTTTCCTGCCTTATGACCGTCAGTGGATAAAGCAGAGGTTGTTTCAGCACCTGAAGAGGCTAGCACAACGGTAAGTTGACAGTGATCGTCATTGGGTCTCCGTATCAGTCATTGAAGACCAAGTGTACAAGACTACAAACTGTACGAGGTGTATGCTGCTGCTGGTTCTGGGTCAGTGTGAGGCTGTGAGCAGATTTCAGGTTTGTAGAGATGTGAAATTTGTGTGGGCATTCTGTTATGTCGCCAATAGCCCAATATGCGGTGTGAACTAGTACGTGGCTGTAATGAATGGTTTGCCTGCGCTTGTACGCGCGTGAACAGAAGCACCGGATCTCTGAATCCAGCTTTTGGACGGGATGATGAATGACTCGAATCGAGTCAGCTATAATTCCTTTACTTCTTGCTGGAATGCTGGGTACTTGAGATGGGCGGGGAATGTTTCAGTTCGATGCAGGAACTTTTCGTGGTTACAAAAGCAAATGAATCCAAGGCATGTAGGCTTCTGTTGGCTAACGTTCAGGCACGTCGCGTTGAGTGCTCGCCGCAAATATTTTTAAGTTGATCGAAATCGGTGCGCCTTGCGATGGTACGTAGCGGCTGGAAGGGCGCGGCGTCGGTTGCTCCGTTGCAGCTCATCGGCCGATGCTTTGGTTACGCTAGAACATGATCTCCAGTTCAAATTTGAACTATGACCATGTCCTAGCATCAACATTTTCCATACGGAGTTCGTAACATTTATCAAGTGAAATCAAGGACGAAGAATCTTTTTCTCAAGAAGGTGGCCCAAAAATGTCACCCCCTATTTCCAAAATAGTTCTTTGGAGTTCAGTTCCACATCAACTTAATTTTAGTTGTTAGGGGAACAAAACTGCACCTAAAACATTTTATTGTTCAATGCAAGGAATACTCCCCCCCCCCCCCCCCCCCCCCCCCCCTTTTTTTTTCTAATCACAATAGCATACTATGATTTGCTTGTGTGGTGACAAAAAGAAGAGGGGGGAAAAACCAAACTACCTAAGTGCACCACGAAGCCACGTTGAAACTTAGTCAACTCTTGCACATGACGGTATCTCTGTAATAGCAGACTTTGATTATCAACCCTTTCACTGACCAGGTCGTGGTGAAAATGTCTTCCCCATCTTCAATTATAAAAAAGAAAAAGAAAAAAAAAAGAGAAGGGGCAGAATCAGAATGCTAGCAGCAATGAACGCATCATGAATTTGCCAAAAGAAAAACGCGTTACAAATCAGTTTTGTTGGCTGGTCAACTCTTGTGTACGAGCGGGATCATTTCTATAGCATCATCTCCAGCATCAAACTCTTCAGTTTGTTCATTCTCAGCAACCACATTGGAAGAAAGACAGCTATTATCACCCGCAACGAGAACGGAGAATTCAACAGTGTCTGATCCTGATTTCACAGGCCCGGTAGATTCACTATCTTGAAGCATCTCTGGAGGAAGTAGTGTTGAACTCTGATCGCTTCGAGGAATAAGAAACAATAACATCAACGGAAGAAGTCTTGAAATATTTCTAATCAGGATAATAACCCACAGGTTACTGAACTCTGTCCGAGTAACATTCAGCATCTGCAGCAGCAGGCCACCCCACCAAGCAGACATAAGCAACCCGGCGTTTTGTATAGACATGAGTAGGGCGTAAAATGTTCCTTCAATGCCGGGTGGACAAAGCTTAGAGCAAAGCACAAGAAGTGGCAACCATTGGAGTCTACCAACCATTTGAGAAATGCTATTATCAATCACCGCAAAGAAATAATCAGGTATGCCAATTTTCAGGTTTAGTCGGGTCACCAATACCAGATCAAGCATTCCTGCCAGACTTGATAGCACTTGACCCCACAGAAGAATGCTGCGGAACGGATAGTCCTTTAAGGAAATTTGATACAGTAAAACTCCGAGCAATGAACCCACTGAACCGATGGAATAGATGAGACCAATAAACCCCTGTGCCAAAGCAAATGTTCCATTAGTTCCTTCCACAACAAAGGCTCACCGTAACAGAGAAAGGAAACAACAAAACAAAAAGTCCATTTGAATGCTACAAAACAAAGTTATCTGCCTGTGGTTGATAATGGGAATATCTGAGCTAATTGGCAGACCATTTTTGTTAATCTCATTGATTAAAGAAACCATATTTTCTTCTTGTAGTTGATAATCCCCCCCACCCCCCCCAAAAAAAAAAAGTAAAATCATGTTCTGCTACTTCAACAAATTAATCGAAGTATCTTGCCTCAAGGTAGCCTCCAGGTAGCATCTTGCTATCTTGCTGCACAAAGGTTCGTTTTAATAGACAATTGGAATGACATCAGATGTTTAGCGGATTAGCAAAATGGATTTGGATGAATCAAAACCACCATACACGTAGATTTAACACTGTCATACCTCGGAAAATGCAGGTCCAGCAACTGGGTCTGTGTACCAGTAGAACATTCCTCCCTGAATATCAAGGCTTAGAATGAGAGAAACAAAAATATATACACATGGCCGCCAGACCCCTGGGCATTTGAGTGTTGTCCCCATGGACTTAATTGCTATGTAGAACTTCTTGTGAATCTGAATTCAGCAACACCTAATTGCATTATTTTTCAGTGCCACATTCAAGAATTCAATCAAACAGAAGGGTTGGTGTTTTCTCTGACCTGCTTGTAATCAAAATCTCTAGCACGGCTCTCCTTCAGCAGAATCCCAGCTGAGAGTACCAATGCAGAGGGGATACTTAATAGCCCAAGAGCTCCCTTTGAACAACATTAACAAGAGATAACCTTTTACAAAGACATTCAGAATTTCACAGACTGCATATTTGGATTGTGTGGGAAATAGTAACACGAACATCTATCAGAGGTCCAAACCTGTGATCCCATTGCGTGAACGAGAAGGCCACTGATGGAGAATCCAAGCAATGCCCCAACGGATGCGTTGAACCCACACAGGCTCACCATGTCGGCAGCAAGGGGCGGGTGCGTGATGGCTTTCTGTGCAACCAGGGCGTCCAACGTCACGTCCGCTATGGCAGCGCCAGCGCTCTGCGCCGTCAGTGCCATCAACGCCGGCACGATCCCCAGGTCGCGGTGCAGAGAAAGAGTGAGCATAGACGACACGCCAATCGCGCCTGCATAATTGCAAAAACATCACGCGCTGGGTCCACCAAAGCGAGGGAACCAAAAAGTTTCAGATCTTCGATGACCTGCGAGAACGAAATACGGACGGCTGCGGAAGCCGGCCACGGGAACAACGTCGATGAGCAGGCCCCAGAGGGGCTTTACGACCCACGGCGCGTCCGTGAGGCCCTGGTAGAACTGCGCCGCCGACGGCTGCACGCGCTGCACGTCCTTCCAGTAGTACCCCGCCGCGACGCCGCCGACGGCGTTGCCGACGCCCTGGCAGGCGCCGTAGACGGCGACGACCGCCAGCACGAAGCTCCAGTGCAGCTCGCGCGACAGCCGCCGCAGCCAGCCGCCGGGGGAGGCGATGCAGCATTCCGTATTGCCGCCGGCGCCTGCTTCGCCGTCTTCACGGGGTTCCATCTGAACAGCCTGCGAAGAGCAGTTTCCTTCTCTGGTTTTTTGACGGGATCTGGGGAGGAGCCGCTGGAATTGACTCCGCTCTAATGCAGGTCACCGGCGATTCCTTGTTGCTCGACCGAGGTTAGTGAGATACTAATCAGCTAGCGGAGCACGAGGCAATCAAGAGGGACGCGTATCCGAGGTTTGGGTTTGACTTCACTGAACTCGACTGCTCGTGCCACTGACTCAGTTTATTTTTTGAGGCTCAAGTTGGTCGGAGAGACGAAGAACGACCTTGTCGAGTGCGGCGGAGACGCCAATAGAGCAAAGAGACGACGCTACGGCATGGAAATAGAAGCTATTTTTTCTCCTTTAATTTTAAATGGAAAACACAAGTTATTTTTAGTAGTGACCATCAATATAATTTACTACCCTCATTTCAAAATAGTTACCTATTGTTTTGTGGGAAAAAATAGTTACATATCTAACTTATGTAGTAGTGACCAGCAAAGTCGAGATTTTTTTTTTTTTTTTTTTGGAAAAGTTGAGATGTTTGACAGTTAACAAACCCAAAAATACTTACTCCCTCCGTTTTTAAATATATGACACCGTTGATTTTTTTCGGTACTTTGACCATTCGTCTTATTGATAAATATTTGTGCAAATAGCTAAATATATAAGTTAATCTTAAAATGTTTTTGATGATAGATCTAATAATATACATTTCACGTTAAGCAACTAATTATTTTTATATATATTGTTGTTCAAAGTTCAACAAAAAAATCAACGGTGTCATATAATAAAAAATGGAGAGAGTATATTCTGAGACGGAGGTAGTATTTTATTTGGATAAATATTTGTCCAGGTGCATTAGGATTATAATTATCTCAAAATTGATAGTACAATATAGCACACTGGCGTGACTTCATGTTCCTTAGCATTTCGAGCGTCAAATCCGAAATGGCAAAAAATTTAATCCTATGACCATCCGTAGATTAAAAGTTGTTCCCGCAATCCAGCACAAGAAAGTTGGTTTGACATAAAAAAAAAAAAATCGGCACGAGAAAGAGACGGTATAGGTTTGCGCGGCACAACAAAGTGCCGGTAGGTTTCGGCTTCTGAGAATTATCTAGGACACGATTTCTGTAGCCGATATATGATATCTGCCATGAATTATTGCGTTACAGTGGTCTTAAATTTAACGAATGTATTGCCTGCTATAATTTTGCTCTCATGAACTCGTTCGAAAATTCCACCTTTTAGACCATCTCCAGTAAGACTCTTTTTTTTGGGGAAACATCTGCAGCAAAGCCTTTATTTGGGCTCTATTCTATTATTTAGGAGTTTGAGTCAAAAAATCAACTTCAGCAAAGACTCTATTTAGCCTCTCATTTTGCATGCCCTCTCAAACTCCATCTCCAAACCCCCATTACTAGAGTCCTCTAATCCTCCCTCTCATTCATGGGTTTCATTATTTTTTTTCACAAAATAAGGTTTTGGCCAGTTTACTGCTGGAGTTGAAGTCAAATTTTAAGTCTTTATTTTTGTATGCCGGTCTGAAAAACAAAAATAGGAGTCTTGTTTTGAGGGCTATTGCTGGAGATACAGAGCTGGGTTACTACTCTTATGATTAGTGAAACATGAGATGGGAAGAAACTAGTGCTGAGGTGAGAGGGACACGTTTCTCTGCTGGCGCCACCGCGCCAGAGCTCCGACCACCGACGGAGGATCGCTGGGGGGCTCCGACAACCGACGGAGGATCGTTGGACGCGTCAGCACAAACGCCGGTGTTGAGAACAAAATTTAAACAACACAGCTCTAAAGTGTCAAAAGTACAAAATTAATAATGTGCCCTAAAATCATATTTTTAATATTACGGAAACAAATCATGTTACAGAAACTAACTTGGGTTCAGTTAGCAAATGATGCGAAAAGATCCATCAAAATATTTGGATTGCAATCTCGATTTATCTGCGCGGGGCAAATAACTTCTGCTCCGAACACTGAATCATTCCAAAGAAAGAGTGATCTATAACAAGAACCTATCTATGATCGCCCTGTGTATGACCTCCAAAAGAAGGCATTGACTCACAGGCAGCTTTTAACTCTTGAGCACGAATGGTGTCGCCTCTGTAAAATGCAGTCTCAACTTTCACTGTCAGATGATATATCAGTTACCTGTTGCTTTCTTTCTTTCTATTCAATAACTGAAGAAACAAGTGGCGTAATAACAATCCTAATGTTATTACGTACAAAATGAATCAACCCTTATTGTAAGTCAACTCTTGTTCACCAGTGGGATCAGTTCGACATCGTCAGTTCCTATATCTAACTCTTTAACCCCTTCATTCTGAGCCATCACACTAGAGGAAATACAGCTAGAATCGTCAGTAACAATGACGGTAAATCCAACATTATCTGATACTGCATTCACAGCTTCTGTAGATTCGCCATCTTGAAGCATCTCAAGGGGAAGGAGCTCTGAATTATGATCGCGTTGAGGAACAAGAAACAACAGCATTAGGGGAACAAGCCGTGAAATGTTCCTGATTAATACGGCGATCCAAAGGTTACTGAACTCTGTCCGAGTCACATTCAGCATGTGCAGTAGCAGCCCACCCCACCACGCAGACATAAGCGAACCGGCATTTTGTATCGACATGAGCAGCGCATAGAACGTTCCTTCGATGCCTTGAGGACACAACTTAGAACTAAGTACAAGAAGTGGCAACCATTTGAGTTGAGCAAACATTTGGGAAATGCTGTTATCAATCACCGCAAAGAAGTAATCAGGTATGCCAATCTTCAGGTTTAATCGGGTCACTAACACAAGATCGAGCATTCCTGAAAGACTTGACAACACTTGACTCCAGAAAAGCATGCTACGGAAAGGGTAGTCCTTTAGGGCACTTTGGTATAGTAAAACTCCAAGTAGTGAACCAACCGAACCAATTGAATAAATGAGACCAATAAAGCCCTGTACAAAAGCAAATGTTCCGTAAGGTGCAATGAAATTTCAAAATTTTCTAAGTAGCACATTAAGTGTTTCAGCAACTTGCCAGTCCATTTTATCAATTTCAAAAAATCGGAAGCAGATAATATCAGATGCCATGTTCAGCTACTTAAACAGACTACAAAAGGCTACTTGCATGAACATTGGCATCTTGCTGCCACTCTGGTTGATTTTACTAGCTAATCAGAATGGTATCAGATGCTCAACAAATTGGATTCAACTGAAACATAATGAGGTGAGCTGATCGTATACAGTGGGCGCTCATATGGCGTACCTCAGAAAAAGCCGGTCCAGCAACCGGGTCTGTGTACCAGTAGAACACCCCTGCCTGAATATCCAGGCTAAGATTGAGAGAAAGATACATATATACACATGGCCTCCAGACCTCTGGACACTTCAGAGTTGTACCCATGGACTGAATCGCTTTGTAGAATTTCTTGTGGACCTGAATCAGTATCAATATGGCGTCAGTGGCATTACTGTCCATGGCTCATTGACCAGTTCAACTGAACAAAATGGTTGGTGCTTTTAACTGACCTGCTTGTAATCAAAATCTGTATCCCGGCTCTCCTTCAGCAGAATCCCTGCCGCGAACACCAGTGTAGATGGGATACTTAACAGGCCAAGAGCTCCCTATGGACAACACCAACAAGGCATATCATTTAGGACCACATTCAGTATTTGGGTGACTGGATTGTAGTATGAGAAACAAGAGCGGAAAGATCATACATACCCCAGCACCCATGGAGTGAACCAGTAGGCCGCTTATGGAGAACCCAAGCAATGCCCCAACAGAGGAGCTAAAGCCACACATGCTCTGCATATCGGAGGCAAGGGGCGGATGGGTGATGCTCTTCTGAGCAACCAGGGCGTCTACTGTCACGTCGGCTATTGCGGCTCCGGTGCTTTGCGCCGTCAGCGCCAGCAATGCTGGCATGATCCCCAACCCTTGATGCAAAGACAGCATCAGCATGGAAGAAATGCCCATGGCGCCTGCATTGTTTCAAGACGATGAAACATGAAGCGTTGACCTTGCCTGTATCATCGAATCACGGAACCAAGAAAGTTCAATCCTTTGACCTGCGAGAAGGAGGTAAGGGCGGCGGCGGTAGCCGGCCACGACGACGACGTCGGTGAGCAGCCCCCAGATGGGCTTGACGATCCATGGAACGCTCGTGACGCCCTGGTAGAACTGCGCCGCCGACGGCTGAACACGCTGCACGTCCTTCCAATAGTACCCCGCGGCGACGCCTTTAAGGGCGTCGCCGACGCCCTGGCAGGTGCCGTACACGGCGACGACGGCGAGCACGAAGCTCCAGTGCAGCTCGCGGGACAGCCGCCCCAGCCAACCGCAGCGGGAGGCCACGGAGCACTGGCCATTGCCGCCGCCGTTGCTGCTGTCGCCGCCGGCTTCTTGGAGTCGTTGGGCGCCGTCCTCGCCGGGCTCCATTCGGCGAGTGAGCAGCTGGTTACTTGGGGATCTAGAGAGACGCCGCGGCTCGCCGAGATCCGCGCTCAAAGAATGCAGGTCGCGGAGATGCTTGCAGCGAGAGGTCGGTGAGATGCATAGATTTCCTCGGCTAAGCAGAAGGCGAAATGCACAAGGCAAAAAATATTCAAGGCGAAATGTGCTATGTTTATTCGAAGTCAGAGTTTGACTTCAATGGACCCAGTTGCTCGTGCTGATGGAGAATCCCTGATTTTGTTTATAGACATATAAAAGTGAAATAAGATGCGACTACACAAGGATTGGAGATGAAGTAAGACATGGAAAAAGATAAGTTCCTTTTCTCATATCAAGTAAGCTATTTGCTACTCCTTGTTGATACAGCTTTGCAGCTAAGCTAGTGTTGATCTCACAAAAAAAAAGTATTATGCTGGATTCAAGTATATAGTGACTATAAGAAGCATTAATATTTGAGGCCCGAATTCGTTTTTTATTGTCACAACTAAACCACCTCCAGTTTTTTTTTTAAAAAAAAAAGATGAAGAATTGGAGCCTTACCCTTACCAAGAGTTACGAGTTTTGTGGGACGGACAGTGATCGGGGATGACATTAAAAGGTGTAGTTTGAGCTTTGAAAGGTCATTTTCAAAAGTTTAGTTTCTTTGTAACACGTTAGAATATTGCAACTTGGACAACCAATTTTCACAATATGGGATAATCCTTAAGATTATGCTAGGTCCATCGGTAAAATCAATTTTAATGATAGAGACTACATGACATTAGTAGTGTTGCCATTTTATCTTATTGTCCTTTGGGAGAAAACAAATCATGCCATCTTGTATTCAAATACCTGGAAAATAAATTAGTGGCACGACCCCAAACATCCACATATTTGAGTTACAAATTTATTTGTGAACACCTTTCAAACAGTATAACTGGAGTATGTATATGAAAATTAGACAAATCAATTTACTTGACATTTAGTTTTGAATCATGTCTTCATCGAGAATCATTTAAAATTCCATGTGCGAGAATACAAAAAAAAAAAAACTATATTTGCAACTAGGGGAATGCATGATTTTCTTATGAGATCTTAAGGAAAAAAAATCTATAGAAACTTCAGGAAATGAAGTTTTAAAAAATGGCAATGTTATGAAAAATATCTTTTATAATGATTATAGCGACACAAATTTTACATTTACCGCTGATGTAAATTTCATGTACCCAAGTCCAGTTCCAAAAGATTTGACCGGCTGCGACTCGACTCAAAAAAATTGGGGCGGCTGTTTTGGCGCCGAATCCCACTGCAACTTTTCAGAAAACCCGCGCGACGGCCTCATTTGGTCCCGCCCGCACCCTCACTGCCTCATCTCCACCGTCCATCCGCGCTTCCTCCCAACCGCCCGAATCGCCGTCTCCCGCCGGCCGCCGCCGCTGCCTCCTCCCCACGTCTGGCAGCAGAGAGCGAAAGGGGAGACGAGGAAACAGCAAGAAGGTGCGGCGACGCGATGCAGCCCAAGATCAGCGCCTTCTTCAAGCGCCAGGCCGCTGAACCCGATCCGAACAGGTTCGTCCTCTATTCCCTGTTGGCACCAAATCTTGAAATCTCTGTGCTCAATTACCGTTGTGTCCGATCCAAGAACGCGAACAGCAAACGATTTGTGATTTCGTTCGCATTTTCTTCAAGTATTCGGGTGCGGGCTGGCGGATTCTGTCGGCGGATTTGAAGCAGGTATGCTAAATTGATCCGTCCATTTCTGCGTGTTTGGGCAGTGGCGATGAGGAACACGGGCAACGAAGCGCCGGCGCGGCGGAGGAAAAGCCGGGGCCCAAGAACAGCTCCGGCGGCGAGCTCCGCAGCAAGAAGAGGACGTACGCGCAGTTCCATCTGGAGCTGGGGCAGTCCGATTTCCTCCTCCACACGTGCTCCGTCTGCGGGATGATGTACGCCCGCGGGAACGAGGACGACGAGAAGGTGCACAAGGCGTATCACAAGAGCTACTTCGAGGGCGTGCCGTTCAAGGTATTGCTGTTGCTCGGGTTAATCCGTGTTTTTGTTTGGTTGTGGAATGTTGATAGCGTCTTACTAATGAGCTGATGCAGGGATGGCGCAACGAAACTGTGATTGCAAAGTCCGAGGGCGGAGACCGTGTGATTCTTGTGACAGATGAGAACTCTCGCATGCGAAATAGTAAGGTATAATCTTCCCAAGCCAATTCCTCGGCATGTTGAAATGTTAAAACGCACTACTTTTCTGAAGAAATGCAGCCTGTAAACGGTTGTGTGATTACAGCTGATGTAATATATCTGCATATTGGCTGATGCTAGTAAATGAATAAACAATTCCTCTATTCCGTAACTTTATGAATCCTATGTGAGTCGAATGGATTTGTGTTTTAAGTCATGCAATGGCATGTAAATATGGCAGGTCCAAGAGGTGATCCAAGTGATGGAGAAGGAGCTGGGATTTAGTGAAGGGCAGCTCCTTCATAAGCTTTGCAAGGTAAACTTATAGTGTTAGTTCCCATTTTACAATCTGTGTAATGCATTTTTATCAATTGGTAATAAATCAAAATGATTTTTATGTGTAGGTTTATCTGTACATATCTTGCCAGAGGATAGTGGGTTGCCTTGTCACTGAACCAATAAAAACAGCGCATAAGGTCATTCCATGCTCTTCAGAAGAAAGTTCTAGTGATTTCCCAGCTAATAATATCAAATCAGAAAAAATAGATCATACACTAGAGTTTGGGAAGATTAGTTTCAAGAGGGAAATATTAAGAAGGCATGATCATAATATCAAGAGCAAAGAAGAGTGTCGGGACCCTGGTGTTATAATTTGTGAAGAGGAAGATGTTCCTGCAATTTGTGGATTTCGAGCCATCTGGGTAGTACCATCACGCAGAAGAAAACGAATAGGCTCAAAATTAATGGACGTTGCAAGGTAATTATGAGGTTGATTCCACATTCTGCATGGTTTGCTTTGAAATTACTGCATTTCAAAAACTTTCTTGTCTTGGTAACTCATCGTTTTAGCATGCACTACATATGTCAATTCACGCAAAGACGAAGTTTCTTTTATCAGATTATATAAAACCTTACAAAGCTTCTGTAACTAAAGACACGGTTCAAGTTTTATACTGATTGTATGTTTGCTCAACGAGCGGTTTTCTTCCGTGCTCTTCAACTGCTGATGCTGTCACCTGCAGGAAAAGCTTCTGCGAAGGCCAGACGTTGGGGCTCTCCCAGTTGGCTTTCACTCCACCAACCTCCAGCGGGAAGGCACTAGCATGCCGCTACTGCAAGACCAGCGCATTCTTAGTGTACAGAAACGGAGATACATAAGAGTTGCTATACAACTCCCCTCTGAAATTTTGTCTCTCTTGTAAAGTATTTCATTATCCGGCACCTGGGACTGAGATAAACATAGCTTTTGTTGATTTACCAGTATTGAGGCTGACTGAATAAAGTTTTTGTTTGTATTTTTTCTTTTTAACGAAACATCCCTATGTGATTTTGTTCTGAATCTTGGCATGACCTCACAGCAATGCCACCACACTATGAACATGTCAGCCTTTGGTAGGTGTATGAGTATGACTCAAAGTATCTCTACAACAGAAGACGAACATGAATCACATGAAACCAATTATCTTAAATGTTTATACAACACAGGCAAAGTAGCAATCCATCAATGGAACCTACCAACTCAAGCAGATATCAGATATCATCACAAGGTTCCGACTGCCAGTGGCACAGCTCAAACTCCACTAAAGTAACACTAAATTTGGTATTGTTCATCATTTTTTAGACAACATAGGCTGCCCCCCTCTGGATTTTGCTTGAAGCTCCGCCACTGCCCACTGGTGAAGTAAATTTTACATCAGGACAGCATATGAAAATAGATAGCATCTTAATGTTTCCTCCTAGTTGATGAATCGTTGATGGCCGCATTTGCATACTCATCAACTACTGCTTTTGTAAGAGATGGATTCAATGAATTTCGTGCAGCCTGGAAGTGTGTGTTCCGTATGGAATTTGCAGAAAGATCTTCCCTCAGTGCTGCCATTCCAGCTTCCCTGCAAAGGCCTTCAAGATCAGCCCCAGTGAATAGCTCGGTACACTCTGCAATTTTCCAAAGATCTACATCCTCCCCCAATTTCATTTTCCGTGTGTGGATGCGTAGTATCTCGTATCTCCCTTCCACATCTGGTGGTGGAATATACAGAACCTGCAAGTCAATGGAAAATTATCGTGTGTGTATTGGTGCATGCCTCACAAAGAGAGATGTTGGGGGAAAAAAAAAGAGACCATATCAAAACGCCCTGGACGCAGAAGAGCAGCATCAATTGCATTTGGGCGATTTGTAGCGGCCAATACAATAATACCCTGCAACAAAGAAGAATAACATTTGAATAGATATGTAGATTTTACCAGTAACATCACATCGAAAACTATCATTAAGGTAATAGGTACCGTAGCCAGTTCTAAACCATCCATTTCAGTCAACATAGTTGACAACAGTCTTTCACCAACTGTGGCATTGCCACCAGAATTCCCACCAGGACCAGTTCTACAATGTCACACAAGTGCTGTAAGCTATATGGTCATAAAATTCACATTCAGTATTCAGAAGGTAAAAACAAGATTTTCAAGCGAAAAAGGAAAAACCAATATTCACATGGATTCTACCCACATACTGTTCAGGTGCAGGTGTAAGCTACTGAAAGAATTTCCAGGAAACAATTTTCAAAAAATAAATATATAGATTTAACATCGCACTGTTCAAATTTCTACAATATGTATATCGCGTCAATGCAAATGTCATTATTACTATAAATAATGGTTTGCAATAATTCATGTCCATTCTTATGAGTTATGGCAGTTCTAAAAGATCATTTCGATTAAAATTATGCTTCTCTTACCTAAGACCTCAAGTATTTGTGTGCCTGTTATAGGAGACAGGGATTTCAGTGCATACCTTTTGGGGGCGATTGCATCAGCCTCGTCAAAAAATATAATGCTTGGAGAAGCAAGACGTGCCTTCTGAAATGTTCTTCGTAACAGAGCTTCACCTTCTCCAACATATTTCGAGTATAGTTCTGCACCACTGTTATAATACTTTACAAGAAAACCTTAGCGACCATTGAGGACTATATTTGATCTGAATATGACTACACTAAGATGTTCTGATAGTATATTACACTTATGCATATTTCAGGATACCAGATGTTAACTCAACAAGCAGAAAACCAAAATCCATTTATCCCAACATGCTTTAAAGACCAAGTGAGCTATTATCTATCTCAAATATGACACAGTTCTATACTTATCTGACGAACCTCAAGGAAAAGAAAGAAGCTTGAGCAGCATGAGCTGCAGCCTTTGCAAGGGTAGTCTTCGAGCACCCAGGCGGACCATGCAAGAGCACACCCCGGACCGGTGAAATCCCAAGTCTAGCAAATGCAGCAGAATGTTTGATGGGCCACTCAACAGCTTGCTGAAGCTTTTTCTGAAGCAAAAGAAAAATGACCGTCGAAATTGGTTTTCGTTAGAAGGAAGGTTAAACATGAAGTATCTTACCTTTAGATCTTTCAAGCCTCCTATATCATCCCATGACACAATTGAAATTTCATTGGCTACCCCTCTTGTCATGCTTGGTCTCACCAGAGATCTAGCAGACTCCCAGTCCTCCGCGAGCAGTTTAAGTACTTTGTCACCCTCAGATAAATTTGACATTCTATGATACGCAAGCTTGGCAGCTTCTCGACATAAAGCTTGCAAATCAGCTCCAACATAACCATTGCAGGATGCAGCAATAATTTGAAGATCGACATTTTCATCAAGATGTAGATTCTTGGTATAAAGCTGAAAAACACAAAGGCCAATAGCATTAAGCCTTATGCAAGAAGTCATGAAGAAATACAGCCCGTGATATGCCACCTTGAAAAAGTACTAAGGCACAACCGCACAACACACACACACACACTAACAAGTGGTTGAAACCATAAAATTACAGTCAACCATACTCGCATCTGTGCTTCCATTGAAGACAATTCTTTACAAAGTTAACCATACAAAGAGATTACCACAATGAAACAAAAGAAATCATCAAAGAATAGACAGAAAAATAGCACTAAAGTATTAAATTATGCTACCTTAAGAATCTGCAGCCGTTCTTCAACTGTGGGAACAGTGACCTCTATCTCCGAGTCAAAACGTCCTGGTCTTCTTAATGCTGGATCAATGGCATCCACCCTAATGAGATAACAATGTGTTCCCTTTCAACAAGGAAGCCAGTACCCAGAAAAGGTTTCACGACAAGATTTAAGGACTTTGTAAAATATGTATCTATTTCAGCAGAACAATTTCATATGGTACACCATACAGACTGGAAATCAAGTCCAAGTAGATGGGCACTTAAACATGGGTTTAAAATATACTGGCAATGATCTACGAACAGAAATTGACATAATCACACCTGTTGGTGGATGCAACAACAACTATGTGAGGAAGCGTCTTCAATGATTTCCTGTTGCCATCCATCAGAGTAAGAAGCTGTCCAACAATACGAGATTCGTTCTCTCTCCTGTAAAAGTACATTAAGATCAATTGTTTCCATCCATTAAAATTAACTCTTGACATACAGATATAGAGACTTACCTACTATTGCGACGTGGACATATGGAATCAAGTTCATCAATGAATATGAGGGCTGGTTTACCCAGTGCAGCCTGTGAATATGCTTCGGAGAAAGCATCACGCAGGAACTTTTCACCCTCTCCAACATGGGCTTTGTGGACAGAGTATGGACTGTCAAGATCAGCACACAAGACTTCAGAATCAAACAGCAATTATACTGAACCGTATAGCACTTAACAGAAAGACCGCACAGAAAATATGGTACTTGATCATTGTCAGGTGTGCATTGCATTCTCGAACAATAGCTTGAACAAGGCTTGTCTGCCGAAACAACAATCAGCATATTGTTTAGCAATTGAATGTCAACATAACCAAGTAAAATGAAATCGATTTCAGTACTCCAAGATTCTAGTTTGCATCAGAACTAAGACACTGAATCGCAAATGATATGCAGTACCTTTCCAGTGCCAGGGGGTCCATGGAGCAGCAAGCCTCTGGGCCACTGTAGGATGCAAGCTCAAATGCGATTAGTCCACTGATTAATTACTCGAGGGTGTAGCGGATGATAACAAAGGCTGATAGGACGCGACAGGAGTGGACATGATACCTTGAGGCCAAGAAGACGGGACTCGCGGGCGTAGATGAAGGGATAGGCCACGAGCTCCCGTAGCGCCTCGAGCGCCTTTCGGTTGCCGGCGATAGCTTCCTCCGCCCGCCACACTTCGGCTGGGTTGCTGCAGTTCCCGCCGCCGCCTTCGCTCACCGTGCCCATCGCTCCCCCTCTTCGGCTCTTGCCAATGCGGCGAGGACGCGAACGGCACTAGTAGAGCGGAGGAGGCGGGGAAGGTGCGTTCCGACGGAGATGGGGACGGCGCGCTGGATTGCGAGGCGCGGTAGCCAGCTATTTTTACGCGCAACAGTGTTGGCCAGACGCTTCCGAGTCCCGACGGCTGCCGCGCGGTGGTGATTTCCGCCGGCGGGAGGAGCCGAGGCGGTGCGCGTTCGGTTGGAGACGACGACCCAACCCTAATCTTCTCAGGCCCAAACCAGGCCCAAGTAGCAACGTTTGGGCCTCAGAAATTGGGCCTATCGGCCTAACATTCTTGGGCTGGTTGCTCACCCCCTTCGCCTGGGCCAAATCAGCTAGAGATGGTCCCTAGCAATCCCCCAATCGACCTAACATTCTTGGGCTGGTCCCTCACGCGATCGTTCTGTCGCTCGGCGACCGCACGTCCCTAGCAACAATCCACCGTTGTGCTCCAAAAAAAAAAAAAAAAAAAAAAAAAAAAAACAATCCACCGTCCCGCGATCCACGCGCCACCGATAGATCATCAACAAGGCATCATCATCCTCTCTTTTTCCGTCTCGAGTCTCGATCGATCTGGAGACGGGGAGAGAGGGATCGCCTACTTCTCCTGCCCTGCAGTTCTCCCAGCTCGCCCTAAAGGCTAAAGATCGCCGCCGCAATGACCCCGCCATGGGTCTTGCTCGATCGCATCGTGTGGTTCCAGTCCGGGAGTGCAGCAAAACCCGACGATCACCGGCCGAAGAAGAGAGCCAAGACGTTCGAAGGGAGAGAGAGGCGGTTTTCCCGGACGACATGGAGGCCATGAAGCCCGAAGCCCTTGCCCCCCCCCCCCCCCCCGAAATAACCCGGCTGTCCATGCTGAATGTCAGGGACCAAATGTTCCATGAGCCGTTCCACATTGGCAGTATCTCCAGCACAGACAAATCCCTCGTCGCCCTCTACGCCGGCAACTACCAACCCGGCAACCTCTCTTCGCGCGGGTATTACCTCGTCTAGGACGCCTCCGACGGCTCGCTCTCCGCAATCCCCCCCCCCCCCCCCCCCCCCCCGCTCCCTGATCAATGCTCGTTCTTCGGCCTTGGCCTTGGAGCTGCCATTCTCAGCCTCGGTGGTCAGGGGTCGTACGTGCTGGCCGAGCTCGTCGAATCAAGATTCCGGTTTCCCAAGGTCGATCTCTTCCTGTGGCGGTCGCCTGCCAGCCAGAACCAAGAAGAAGCAGGGCCATGGGTGAGGAGATCTTTGCGCCTCCCTTATCATATGCTCGACTGGAACAAGTACGTCCCCGCCTTCAGCATCAACAGGACGTTCTCGTACGCGGGCTCCTCCGTCTGCTGGGTCGATCTCTTCTCAGGCGCCATCATCTGCGACCTGCTGGCACCAGAGCCCAAGCTCACATTCGTCCCGTTGCCCGCGGGCTGTTCCATCGATTACCCTATCCGAATGCGGCCGCGGCCGCACGAGTTCCGCACCATGGGCTGCGTCCGCCACCCTGGACGGCTTCTACGGGAGCACTACCGAGAACGCAGGCGACATCATGCTGCGGACCTGGATGCTCTCGCCGGACCTCACGGAGTGGCGGGAGGACGGCGCGGTGCTGCGCGTCGGAGACTTCTGGGACAGCGAGAGCTTCCGCGACGCCGGCCTGCCGCGGCTGACGCCGATGACCCCCGTCCTCAGCGTCGATGAAGACGACGCCGTCTGTTTCACTATAACCGACTACGACCGTGTGGAAAAGGCTGATAATTGGGGGCAAATTTGGTGGCAGCTCGTGCACAAGGCCTGTTACATGCTTCGTGTCGACACGGCGCGGAACAAAGTCTTGTCCTCGACCATGAGCACTTGCAAGACATTATTTTGGCCCGAACTGCTTGCAAGTGAATTCAGTGCATACCTACAGGAGGGCTCAAAGGACCATCAGGTACTACTGCATGCGACCAACTTGTATATGTCCATTGTTTCTTATAGCATACAATCAACTTCATATATATGTTCAGCTTACTTTTATTCAGAAGTAGAATTCAAAATCGTGTAGGATCAAACAACAAACCATTCACATAACCCCTTTTTTATCCTTCTCGAAGGAACAGCAGAAGACCGACACTGAAGGAAAGAAGCATGCTCGGCGAAGTCCAGGACTCAAGACAAAGCTGAAGAAGCGGAGGCTGATTATCAAGAGGGCTCATAAGGTTTGCCTAAGAAATGGGGTACCCTGGGTAATGAAGAGACTTTGGAGGTACTGGCACTGGACCAATACCTTGACATGATCAAGAAGAGGAAAAAAGAGCAATAATGTAGCTCACGATACGGCAGAATCAAAGCTCCATCTTGCCGCCTAGTAGTCCTTCGAGCACAAAAAGCATTGTTCCAGCCAGTATCTAATTCAACCATGTGATTCGAACTCATTGCAGCAGCCGGACCGTCTGCCTTTGGAGGCTTTCGCTCTCTTCGTTCCTATTTACTAAGTTTCTTTGTGTATCGTTAGGATGTAATTCTTGCTCTTCTATATTAATGCTTGAATGACATCGCTCTTGCCAAAATGCACAATAGTTTTAACACATTTAGCATGCCTGGCATAGCTGTTTTGGTAGAAGCCTATTGGATTAACTTGAACTATTTTTCTTGTACCTTAACTCGTGTTCATCTCCGTGTTTGTGACATTGCCATTCAGGATCTCATGGTGCAAACCTTTTGCGAAGACAAAAGTTTGTGGATCTCGCACAAGCAAACTTCGCACACGGATATGATGAACTAGCGTCGATGAAGCAAGTGGTGGATCCAAACAGATCCAGTGAGGGGGCTGCAGAACCCCCCCCCCCCCCCCCCGCCCCCCCCCCCTCATTATTATATGCTAGTTTGTTTGTTTTTTGTAAGAATTCATCGCATTAGCACTACTTATATAATGATCCTAGTCGGTGGACCATTTGGTAGACTCAATTTTTAGTACTTGTCAACTTCTGCTTCTACAAGAGTAGTAGTAAGGGCCCGTTCGTTTCATGGGCCTAAAGGCCTAAACCTAAACTTTAGTAGCAACTTTAGGACTAGATGCAACGAACGGGCCGGACTAAATTCTAGTCCTACCGTCGCCAGCGGCCTTTTTCGGTAGCACCTCCGATGGCCCTAAACTGACCTAAAGCCGCGGGTGGACGCATCGTGCCCCTCGTATTATCCTCTTCTCCCACCCGCCGCCGCCGCCGCCGCGCTCCTCTCGCGCACCACCCTTTCCGCGCTCCTCTCGCGCACCCTGCTCGCCGCGCTCCTCCTGGCCACCACGCTCGCCTCGCACAGCGCCGATCTGCAGCCGCTCACCCGGCGCTCCCCATGGACGGCTTCGGAGGAGACGGCAGCGGCCCGTTATACGGTCAAGTAGATCCCTTTTCGCCGGACCATTCGGTCCATGTGTTCGGCGACGAGGATGACCGTCGCCCACCCGGCCCCGCCCCCGCTGCACGTAGGCCGCTGGATCTGAACTCCCAGACCGACGGTTGGTCGCCGCTTGTGGACTACCCGCCCAGTTTCGACGGCGACGGTGCGGGGGGAAGCGGCTGTGGTGGAGGTCGCGGATTCGGAGGCAGCGGCGGTGCTGCCGGTCGCCGTTTCGGAGGAAGCGCGAGTGCTGGCCCTCTAGGGTTTGGTGCAACCGCCGGTGGTGGAGGTGGCGTCTTCGGAGGAAGCGGCGGCGCCGGGTTTGGAGGAAGCGCCGGTGGTGTCGGCCGCGGGTTCGGTGGAAACGGCGGGGCGGGGGGCCGCTTCTTCGGTTCCAACGGCGGAGGTGGCGGCGCCGGCTTCGGAGGAAGCGCCCGTAGCGGCGGATGTGGAGGAAGTGGCGGTAGCGGTGGCATGCCTCCGACTCCAAACCGTCGTGGCGGCGGGGGAGGCAACCGAACGCTTGGACTCCGTGCCGGTCGCAGCGAGCGGGCATCTGCGAGCCGAGGTTCAGCGCGGGGAGAAGGTACTCCTCGGTCCCGTGCTCCCGTCCGTGATTCAAGCCGGTCCGCGAACCAGTCAGGACCCTCACGGGGACGACGCGGTCGACTGGACGACTCCGACAACTTTGAAGAGGACGACGACGACGATGAGGTCGACGACATTGCTCCGTCCAATAAGGTATGCACTAAAAACTATCGCCTTTTCTCATCTTCCATGATTCCTCATATCTGGTGCATTAGATGTGTTCATGCAATGATTTGTCATATGCATCATGCTGTAGACGAAATATGACAAGGCAAATTGGATTCCCGAAGAGAATTCTTCATTGCTTTGTCGATTGCTATTAGAACAAATGCACCTTGGTAACTACATCCAAGGCAACATGACCAGTAGAGGTTACAAGCTTCTGCAAGAAAGATGGAGGGAAGAAACTAATAGTTTCCTCAAGCTTAAGGCCTTTGCCAACCGAATTGGACAGCTCAAAGCTTTGTATGGGTTCTTCAAACTGTTGCACACTGAAACGGGCCTAGGAACAAATCCAGAAAATGGTTGGCCTGTTGCTACTGAGAAATGGTGGAATGATAATGCAAAGGTAAATGTACAATGATGAGCATACAAGTGTTTCCTTGCTTCTTGTTCACACATGATCTGTAACTAACGTTGCTGTTCTCCATTACTTCGATGCAGGGAAAGTCTGAGTGGAAGAAATATAAGTACGGGCCTCCAGAATTCCTCCCTTTGCTCGAACAAGTGTTTGATGGTGTTGCTGTTGATGGATCCACTGCATTTGGTCCAGGAGAAGAGTTCGAGGATAAGGAGCAACATGCTGACGAAGATGACCTGATGGAGATTAATCGGGACAGTACTAGGAGCCATGGTAGTCTCAAGAGGGCTAGCAGTACCAGCACTACGGCCACTAGCCCTAGCAAAAAGATCAGGAGCCCTAGTATGAAGCTGATGAAGGATTGGCTAGGCGTTAGCAAGGAGAGGAAAGAAATTCAACATGAGTACTTTCAACGCAAACTAGTCCTGCAGGAAAAGAAGGAAACGAAGGAAACAAAGGCAGAGCGTAGGAGGCGACAATTGAAACAGGCACAAGACATGGCTTTGGCTGCCGGTATTGATGTGAACAGTGCAGAGTACTTTGCTTTGGGCCAATTATGCAAGAATGAGGGAGAGAGAGAATTCTTCCTGAACATTCCACCAGAGGGGATGCTGTCTTATCTGCAGCGATTTATGCGACTGAAAAAGTTGGGTTAGTGTGGGTACATTGCAGCAAAACTGTTAGCTGTCCATGTAATGAGAGACTTGTGTTCTTTTATTTGCTTTCCTTTTCAATTGTGAGAGTTGTAATGTACATCATCGAGAATATTTGCCTCATATGCATTTTTCGTCAAGTTTTTGCTGTGGTTGCTGGAATGTTGAGTTTTCATTTCCATTCGGCTATTGTATACAAATTATCATCTTATAACAATCTTTGTTGTTTGTATTGTGACAGGATGATGATGATAACAGCAGTGAAGAGGACACATGCAGTGATGATGAAGAGGATGATGACAGTAGCAGTGACGACGAATTGATCGCCATGCTAGCAGATGATGATGAAGAAGAAGAAGCAGCATTTTTTTTCATAGGTATGCATCATGACCAAGCTCACTACAACAAAGTGCCAATGCAAAGGGGTCCTGAGAGTGGATTACAGTGGGTAATGAGAAACCTTAATCATCGGGGGCAATGTTACGAAATGTATAGAATGCAACCTGAGGTGTTCCATTCTCTTCATGATTTACTAGTTGATAAGTATGGTCTTAAAGGATCCAGTAGGTGCCATACTATTGAGGCATTAGCCATGTTCTTGTGGGTATGTGGGGCAAGGGAGTCGGTTAGGCAAGCAAGAAACAGGTTTGGGAGGTCACTTGACACGGTTCACCGGAACTTTGCAAAAGTATTGAAATGTGTCTTGAAGCTAGCTGCAGATAATATAAAACCAGTTGACCCAGAGTTCAGGACAATCCCTAGAAGAGTGCAACAACCTAGATTCAGTCCATACTTCAACAATTGTATTGGCGCGCTTGATGGAACACATATACAGGTAGTTGTCCCAAATGACATAGCTGTTCAATATCGGAATCGAAAGGGCGTCACTACGCAGAATGTTCTCGCTGTTTGTGACTTTGACATGAGATTTACATATGTCCTTGCTGGCTGGCCTGGGTCTGTTCATGATGTCAGAGTGTTCAATGATGCTATTCGAAGGCGAGGCAGCAAATTTCCTCATCCACCGCAAGGTAAATATATGTCATATGCATTCGGTTATGTCACTAGCATGTTTTGATCAATGTAAACCACCGGGATGACTTGTCCTCTAATTTAATGTTTCGTCTTGATGCAGGGAAGTACTACCTAGTGGACTCTGGATACCCTAATCGGCGAGGATATCTAGCACCATACAAGGGAACAAAGTACCACGTGCGTGAATGGACATTTGGAGGGATGCCGAGAGGTATGAAAGAGACCTTCAATCATGCTCATTCTTCTCTTAGAAATGTCGTGGAGAGGGCATTTGGTGTGTTAAAGAATAAATGGGAGATTTTGGACAAAGTGCGTAGTTTCCCTAAGGCAAAGCAAAGCCACATTATAGTAGCTTGCATGGCACTTCATAATTTTATTAGGGACAGTGCCGTAGAGGATGCTGAGTTTGCCAAAGCTGATAATGATGACAATTATGTCGCTGCTAAGGCTTATGACGATGCAGACAGTGATGCTGCTGTTGCTGCAGATGCACAAATTGGCATGGAAGATGGTAACATGAACGCTCTCCGTGATGAAATTGCATATGCTTTGTTCAACCGGTCGCGTTAACGGCTTCTCAATTTGTGATGCAGTGTGTCATATGAAAGCTCAATTTTATTTCCATCCAATGTACTGTGTGATATCTTAACGACTTGTAATGCTATTTATTTCCCGGATTCTAGTTTGTATGGACTTTTTGTATTCTTGTGTTATGGAGTTGTAATCAGATTTATGAGTGGATTATTACTTGTTGGACGTCCAGATTGATGTCTGGTTTGCATGGATTTTAATAATGTTGCATGATGTTGCATGGAATTGGGGGCAATTTGGTCATTTTGCTGATGAATAATGGATTTTAGTGCATGCAAACGAACACCCTAAAATGGCCTAAAATTTAGCTAACTTTTTGTTCCCTAATGTTTAGGAGTGACTTGGTTGTAGTACCTAATGTAAACGAACACCGCCTAAGTTAACGTCCCCCAAAGTAATTGTTATGTGTCGAATTTGATGAGAGGTCTTCAGACTTCAGAGCTGCCATTTCAGCATCCTCGCAATAAGAGCAAGGCCAATGCGTAGCCAGCGCATAGCCAAGTTGCAGCCAAAAACAACAGCGCGCTAGCTCTTGGTAGACTGCAACACAGAGATGGGGTATGCATGGCAGTGAGGAAAAGAAGCACCAGCTGCCCCACAGCAGTCTTGGAGCCCGTGCATGTATGGCGCCGGCAGTTGCGCCGAGTAGCATTCTCTTTCCTACCTTTTGTTGCTGTGTCTGACACGAGCTGGCTTGAAGCCTCGCTATGGGCTTGCTCTAGGCCTCCAAAACCAGAACAAGTGAATATACGTGACGACACCCTGCAATTTCCAAAGATTACCGCGCAGAGAGACCATGAAACAAACATTCAGTTTCGTGTTTGTATATGCGCCTGTCAAAAAGAGACATTTTGAAAACACAGCTACTATGCATTCGTGTGAAACGTCACAGTAGCCTCCTGGCTGCAAATGCGGCCTGTGTGTTGGATCATGTACTCTTTTTCCTTTTAACGGAATGGAGAGTAAACTGCATATGATAGTCTTTCAGCATGTTCTCAGAAATACTACTACTGCGTTACATGGGCGCATGAATCTTTCAGCTTATGGCAGTGAAGCGCATGGGACGAAGCTCGTCGGGTCGGACAGCTGTATCCACTTCTAGCACTACACGCTCACACGTGCCGGGCAGGTCCGGTAACTCAAAGCAGTACTACTATTAGTATACTGGTGGTTGGCGAGCAAAATGAGCAGCTGGCGGTGTGGACTTGCAGTCTTGCTTTGCACCGGGCACATGATCGACGGAGTCTTCTTCGCTGCCCAGTTTGAAAGCCCCAGAATGGAGATGGCGCCACAGTGGCAGGTACAGTTCATACTCCAGCCTGCCATGGAGATGGAGTACTTTCATGGTCAATCTCTCCAGTCACCCAGGCAAACCAGGGTCCCAGCAGTAGCTGCAGGACCGCGCGGTAGGGCGCGGCGCGACTGCCATGGCAATGTCATGCACCGCGCGCGACGCGCCCTGGCTTGCCTGCGCGCTCCGGCACGGTCAGCCGGGCAGCCCCGCGCCCGCCGACCTCCTCCCTTCTTTCTTGGCCACGCAGAGAAGTGAATGCGGCCATTGATGCCGCACCAAGAGACGTCGCCCCCTTTCCCTCTCTCTCGGCTGGACCCCAGCCAGGCGCCACCCCGCCCGCTCGGTCGCCATCAATGAACACTGCATGCACATGCTCCACCCGACCCGGCCCGGCCCTGCCCTGCCCAAAGAAGCTCAAGGAAGGAAGAAGCCCGGTGGCTTCCGTCATGGTAAAACGGAGCAGTCAGAATGAACGGGCAGAGCAGTGCCAACACGTGAGCGCATTTACACAGGGTCGACGACGGCATCAGCGGCAGGTACCGCGTAATGCGTAAGCTGAGATTAAGCTAAGCTCGATACGGAGGCTTTGCATGTTAAGCCAAGCGAAGGCGAGCACGGCGCCGGCCGGGGCTCGCATGACTGTTCGATGGCGTGGGGCTAGCTACCAGTCGTGTGTATACTGGCAACTGGGTCTAGTAAAGTAGTACGGCGACGGAATTAAGCGGGCACGGCACCAAACAAAAACTGCCCTCCGCCGCCCGCCTGCATCATCCCCACGTCGTCACGCGCGCCGTCTCGGTACGTACGTACGTACGTGTAGATTGCGCAAGTAGTACGCGCCCCAGTGCGCAGCACGCGCGCGCGTCGTGTAGATTGCGCAAGTAGTAGTACGCGCCCCAGTGCCGCCGCCGCGCCGCTGCTACCCGCTGCCGCCCTAAATATGACAGCCAGAGTGGGAGCCCAGAGACGGTCACGATAGATTCGCCACGCTCCCTCCGCAGCGCCGCCCGTCACTTCTTTCTCGCGCGTTCGCCAGCTCTCGCTGCACACGCCTGAAAACCGTTCACATCAATAGGCAAGAGAAACGCTCTTCTTCGGTCTCGCGCTGCGCGTAGCGGCGCTCGCCCGTGACGTGAGCGGAGCTCCTCCTCGCTCCAGGAGGGACGACGTGCTCGCCTCGCTCGTCGCCCTCGGCTGCGCGATGGGGCGGAGGCTCAGCGGCGCCGCCTGCTCAGTGCTGGTCTTGTCGGCGCTGCTGGCGCTCGCCGCCTCGCAGTCGCCGTCGCCGGCTCTGAGTCAGTCCCGGCCGCCGACGACGGCACCGGCAACGTCAAAGCCATCGTCGCCGCCAACCGCGGCTCCGCGGGCGTCTCGACCCCCGACACCGGCCGCGAAGCCGTCCTCCCCGCCACCCGCGGCGCCAGCTCGGAAACCGGCCCCGTCTCCGCGCCCGGCTCCCACGCCGACTCCGCCACGCGCGGGGCCGACGGCGAGGCCGACGCCTTCACCCGTCTCACAGGCTCCGCCTTCCCAACGCTCGGCTCCAAAACCGTCTCCATCCACAGCACCGGGTCCCAAACCTTCGTCTCCACCCGCGTCGCCGACGCCGCCGCCCGCGCCACGGCCGGTTCCTAAACCGTCCCCGCCCGCGGCGCCGGCGCCAAGGCCGTCATCACCTCCACCAGCCTCGCCGTCTCCGCCCGCGCCGCGGCCATCACCAAAACCGTCCCCGTCCGCGGCGCCAGCTCCAAGAACACCACCTCCACCTACCTCCCCGGCTCCAACCGCGCCGCCGCAGGCTCCGAAACCGTCCCCGGCCCCGGCTCCGAAGCAGTCTCCGGCGCCGGTTTCGCCGCCGCCCGCTCCGCCGACCTCCACGCCGTCGACGTCGTCGTCGCTGGGCCAGCTCTCGCCCAGCTACTACGCGATGTCCTGCCCGGGCGTGGAGCTCGCGGTGAGGGACGTCGTCAGGTCGGCATCCACCCTGGACCCCACCATCCCCGGCAAGCTGCTCAGGCTGGTCTTCCATGACTGCTTCGTCGAGGTATGGAGTGCTCACAGTCTGATTCTCCGCAATGCCGTTCTAGCTCTGCTTGCATTTTTTGGTAAAAGTTATGTGGCATTGCAACTTGGGGAGTTTCGTGCATGCAGAGATCTCTGTCATTTCAGGCTGTGGTCACATACCCGAGTTTCAGATCGATTTGCCTTTACTGCTTGAAATCATGCAGACCTAATGAAATGAATAATCGCCACTTCTAGTAGTTTAGGTGCTGCTGCTGCTGGTTTCCTGAACAATGCCCAAAACAATGGTCCAATCAGCAAATTGTCTTGAAGCACGATTGCATATATCATCTGACAAAGTCAGTGTCCAAATCAGGCATCAACATTCTCGTTTCCATTTTTGATTATGATAGCATGCGTGGATTATATGTTTATAGAATGGTAGAGGTAGACTGTCTGGTCACCAAACACAGTTAGTCAGCTTTGGCCATCATTGATGCCTAGTTGATAGTGTATCAATCTACTCATTGAAAAAAACTGCATCTGCATGTGCACCTGACCTCGCTTCTGAGCACTCTCATTTCAAGCAATGCACAATGGCACAAATCATCTTACAATCATCTTACAAGGTTAGAGTTTCTTGATCTCAGGGATGCGATGCTTCGGTGTTGATTCAAGGTAACGGCACGGAGAGGACCGACCCTGCAAATCTTTCACTTGGTGGGTTCGATGTCATTGAAGAATCCAAGAGGTTGCTTGAAGTCATATGCCCTGCAACTGTTTCATGCAGCGACATCGTCGTCCTTGCTGCAAGAGACGCTGTTATTTTTGTAAGTACCAGTATAATTAGCTCAATTCTCCTTTACATGTGCTGCAGCTTTTTGCTTCTCTTGCAAAATTCACTAGAGCCGTGAAATAGTTGAGAGATGATAGGTTGAGCTAAAGACGTACTAGTAAGTAGTTGCACAGAAGTCCTCTTACTAAATGCTGAAGGAATTAGATCTCTAAGCATTCAATGAATTGTTTGTTCCTGGTCCCGTATGTGATGTGACCAAACCTCTGCAAATAGAAATTACGTATACTAGGTTAGTTCAAAATGCCTTATGATTAGATGCAAATACAATGGGACAGCCGGACAGGGATAGGGACAGCAAATGAGCTTGTCCGATCAGAATTTCTGTTTCCATTGACCTCATGTTTGTCTCATGGTTGGGTCCTAAAGGGATAAAAGGTTGATACTGATGGCAAACGAAGTTTGACTAGTTTGGGATTGGTATTCTGAACCTTTAGATCAGCCCTGTTAATTGTAAAGTTGATGCTGCATTCACCATTGAACTTGTAGTCTATCTTTTTAGACGTCACTTTCAGAGTTCAGACACGGTAATGATGTTGTGCGAGGCTGGAAACTACTTTGTAGTGCCGTAAATCTAACATAAGTTAATTGCCACAACGAAATTCATATTACCTGACAATAAAGCTGTTTAGTTTACATTGTACATGAGTGGATATGTGTCTGAAAAATCATCTAGCTGATATTCTCATGTATTGTGGCAAACCAGACTGGAGGACCGGCGGTGCCCGTCACCCTGGGTCGACGAGACGGCCTGGTCTCACTAGCATCCAACGTCAGAGCAAACATCATCGACACGGGCTTCTCGGTGGACGCCATGGCAGCGAGCTTCGCCAAGAAGGGGCTCTCCCTGGACGACCTCGTCACCCTCTCAGGTACGCAGACGAGAACTTTGCTCGAGTCATCATCTATCTATCTCGCCGTGACGTAACTTTTGGTAATCAAAACACTTGCAACGCGCGTGCAGGCGGCCACACCATCGGCCTGGCGCACTGCAACACGTTCCGGGAGCGGTTCCAGGTGGCGAACGGGAGCATGACGCCCGTGGACGGGTCGATGAACACGGACTACGCGAACGAGCTGATCCGGGCGTGCTCCGCCGCGAACGGCACCGCGTCGTCGTCGGGCGCGGCGGTGGAGTGCGACTCCGGGTCGGCGGCCGTGTTCGACAACCGGTACTACGGCAACCTGCTGGACGGGCGGGGCCTGCTGCGCACGGACGCCGTGCTGGTGCAGAACGCCACCACCAGGGCCAGGGTGGCGGCGTTCGCACAGAGCCAGGACAGCTTCTTCGCGAGCTGGGCCGACTCGTTCGCCAGCTCACCAGCCTCGGCGTCAAGACCGGCGCCGACGGCGAGGTCCGCCGGACTTGCTCCAGCGTCAACGGCTGAGGCCTGAGATGAGTAACTGTTAGCGATCAACTTATTACTAGTAGCACATATGTAAGCGAGGATGAGAATGAGAAATTCGTTTTGTTGGTGTAGCGGGTGCCTACTCATGTTCACGCTCCGGTGTGCGCCGGTGAGGTGTTCTTTGCTTAGGTGGCATCATGTTTCAGTGAAAAAGGAGAGATGAGAAATTACAACTTGTCTAGAACTGTAGATGTCAGCGTGCGTTTTATGTGCAATGAAAAGAACAGTTTCTTTTTAATTTACCCTATGTACCCTGCACTGAGGAGGTCGCGTATCCGTGCTTGGGCGATTCACTCGGTGGTACAACAATACGTGAAGAGTGAATGCGGAAGGCAAGAACATGCGGTTTTGACATGCGATTGCGACTTGCTAGTGTGAATGAAGGCGAGCTGTCGACAGCAGCCGGACGGCAATCAATCAATTTCTCTACGGAGTCACCGTAAAGACGAATTACGCTCGGTAGGTAGTACAACCGGTACTACTCGAGTAGTATGAATGATCTCTCAAAAAAAATAAAAAAAGAGTAGTATGAATGAATGCATTGCGATGTCGCGAGCTCTCGCTCTCGCGGGAAATGAACTGGAGCACTGCAGAAGTTGCACGCGCCATGTTGCCATGTCTTCTCTCGGACAGACGGGCACATGGGCGCAGCGCCCTGCCATCATATCCTCTCGCTCGCGAGCGCGGCACGGCCGCATGGCATGGAGAAGACGAGGTCATCCACGTTCTGAAATTTAATCAGGGAGATGATGGTCTTTGATGGGGCCCTTCACGCAGTACAAGTTGTAATATTTTTGTCTGTCCTAAATTCCTAATCTCTGCAGTGGCCACCAGAGCAAGTTGGGGCTCTGGGCCGCGCGGACCGCTGTCGCATGTCGCCATGGGGCTGCGGGCCGTCAGTCCGGCCGGACCGGGCCCCAAGCACGCAGGGCAACGGCAATGTGCGTCGTGCGTAGTGATGGCCAAATGGGCCGCCCGGCACGGCACGGCCCGAGCCTGAATAGGCACGGCCCATTTAATTTCCGGGCCGGCACGGCACGCAATTCGTTTCGGGCCGTGCCGTGCCAGCCCACGGGCTCCCCCTCGGCCCGTGGCCCGGCACGAAATGGCATTTTCGTGTCTAATCGTGCCGTGCCGGCCCGCGAGCACGGCGGCCCATTTCACCATTTCAGCCCAATAATGTTGAAAATCTTGAAAATCAGAACAAAAATATGACAAAGTGAAGACTTGAACCCCCAACCTCTAGCTTAGGAAGCAAGAGACTTACCAGTGGACTACTTCATGCTTGTTGTTCTATATAAAACATAAACTATATTTAATATCGGGCCGCACCCTCGGCCCAAGCACGGCCCGACGGTCCGTGCCGGGCCAGCCCGGCCCGTAAATATTCCATGCCGTGCCGGGTTTGTGTCGGGCCAAAAAAAGCGTGCTTCAGGCCTGCCCGAATAGCCCGGCCCATTTGGCCATCACTAGTCGTGCGTGAGACAGCAGCAAGGCCCCAAGCACACAGACACAGCAGCAAGGCCTGTAGGAGCATGAATTTCTTCAGTACAAGCAAGAACCATGTCGAGAAGCAGGACGGACAGGTTTGCTCGGTCAGACGCATGGGAAAGCAGGATCCAACTTTGCTCTTCGCTTCAACAGTTCAGACGTGTCCCACGCCGCGCGCTGAACACCGAATCAATTCCTTTCACTCGGATGGAACCAAAGGCTCGGTGCACATGCATGTCCGGCAGCCCTTGTCTGCCTCGGTTCAGAAAAGAGCGGGCTCTGTCACCAGCACGCACCGCGAAACGATCAGACATCCGAGTGCGCGAGACGAGACTTCGGGGCACACTACTACTAGCGGACGCTTTCGGCGTCTAGCGCGAACGGAGATGCCGTGCAGCCGAGCTTCGCGGCACACTACTACTGATGGATGGGCAGCAGCGGTGCCGCTGCCCACGGGCGCGTCCTCCCGGGAGAGCCGAAAGCAGGCGGGCGGAGACCGCACGAGCCGGCACGCCTGTTCCGGATCGTGCGCCGACCGTGACCACATGCAGACACTTGTTCATGACGGAATGTTTGGCGATAGACAGGGAGAGAACGAACTTTTTTTTTTTGGATAATTGGAGAAAACGAACATTCCCGCAGCTTTGGCAAGGGGTGGCTGGCAGGAGACCGGAGGTAAAGAGGTTCGGCGAAGAATACCTTCGGATTCGTTGGTGCTACTGCTATCAAACCGGGCCAGTGGTCAATCAGTTTTGCGGCGCCGATGCGATGAGGGAGGGAGGGAATCGATTCGTTTGGAATTCATCCCTCCGCGAGCGATCGGGACATGGACCGGGCGACTCAGCACGCAACTCTTATTTACCACGCTACTTGCTATAGCATATTCGCCCCCACCGAAATGTAGCCTAATAGCGTGGCATCTCTCCTCTCCGCTTGGAACTCAAGCAGAGCATCGAACACCGTGGACACTGGACGACGACGACACGATGACCTGAGCATGCGTCTCGGACGAGCCTAGAGCACCGCGGAAACGGAACTGTGAGCCACGTATGTAGGCGTTCGCGTGTGAGTTGCTTCTCCTGTGATAATGACGAGGCTTCTACTAACTACTGAGCCGGCAGAAACAAAAACTCGTTGCGTCGTGGGCGGAGTTGGCGAAATTCAGCTCCTGACGGCAACGAACTGCGACAAGGAAGAACGCGTGCGGAGACGGCACTGGAACATGCATAATGCCTCCAACTCACACGGCAAGGGCCAACCAAATCAAATAATTGGAAGACGGCAGTACGCAACAGCTATCTACTCGATAGATTAGACGTGGCCCTCTCCGTTCCTGATGATATCTATTTAAGTGCATCAACCTAATTGTTTAAAAAACAGTGCAGCGCAAACAGAGAAATGATAAACAGATCAAAAGTCAAACAGGCATAGAGCATCTATAACAAATGATACAAGGCAGCACAGAGCAGAGATCAGACAATACTAGCACTCACCCACGAAGTTACACTTTTCCGAGGTACAAGGCAGTCTATACAATCTATACAAGTAACAAAATGATGCTACCTTCACACATGATTCATAAGAACAAGGCTAACTGGAGACACGACCAAAACTCACAACTTAAATAAACAATTATTATTGATATGCTCTGACAGACATTTCTCAAATACATATGCTCATTGTGGTAGACGAGGCAGACCACCTAGAGCTACTTATTCAGAACACATAAACATACGCTGCTACATCACAGCACATGCTTACAGATAATTCTTTTATAATTTTATTATAAAATAGCCTGGCTTGGCTGCTTCACAGAATAACCAAACGACAACCACGACCATCATAACGAGAATAAAAATAACTCAGCAGCAAATCGACACCAGAAGTCCCATCTTACTCATCAAGCACTCCGTCCTCCTCCAAGGCATCATCTTTCCAGGAGAGAAGATTAGCCAGTTTGCCATCCTTAACTGGAAAAGCATTGTCCACATTCTCGCCCTCGAAGCAATGGAAAACAGATTTGGGCGACCCGACAACAGCATCTTCGGCAGCATCCTGGTAAATGCCTTCGGCAGCAGAAAAGCTCTGGTAAATGAGAAACCCACCGCAGGGCAGCTCCTGCTCTACAATGTTGTTGCAGTCATAAAATGCAGCATCAAGTTTCTTCCCCCATGTCCCTCCTTGGCCGCGCCCGCCAAAGACAGTCACAGCAACAGAGAACTCTGAAGGACCAAAGCACCTGAGAACCCTCTTGACAAGGTCACCATACGCCAGAGCAGTGGCGTCAAAACCCATAACCTCATAACTGGCATAGCTGAAACCATCCTCAGGGGTAACATGAATGTTGGAGGATGCAGGACCATGAATCGCATTCATGGAGTAGCCACAGGGTTCGAAGTCAAAATCACAGATCTCCATTTCAGGGACAATTTCAGAGATGCCAGAGAGCTTAGTCATTTCCTTAGCACAAGATATGTGACCATCAGCAGCAGTCTTGAAAAATACCGAAGCTTTCTTCTTGTCCAGACCAGTCATGCACATCTCAAGGGTAACCATGGGCTGCTCTGGGTACTGGGTGGCGTAGTAGATGTGCCACTTCTGTCCAGGCTTTGCTGGATCTCCAATCACATAAGCATTACCACCAGATTTGAGACCGCCAAAGTAGCGGTTAAGGACAGCAACCTCCTCAGAGAAGCTCCTGTGGGGAGCTGGCTGCGCACTAGGGAAGATGAACATCCCACGCGAGTACTTCACAGCAGCAAGCGGCATAGACAGCTCTTCGGCAAGCTCGAAAATCCTTGGAATGGTAAGCAGGAGCTTGGTAGTCCCACATGTCTTGATGACAATCTTGAGAGGATAGATAAACAGGCTCGACTCAGAAAGGACATAGGAGTCGCAATCCTTGTTGGAGAGCTCGGACACAATGGTGCACCGTGCAAGATCCAGAAGAGAGTCAATCTGGGCCCTAGAGAGGGCACGCAGGCCACGCCCATGAGGGTCAGCAAAGATAGGCGCCTCAGAGAAGGTGATCTCAAGGCGCTTCTCATAGCCCTCAAACCCGATCGGTGAGACCGGGGGAGCATCAGCAGCAGAAAGGACAGCCATTGGAGCAGGTGATCAGAACACAATGCCGGAGATGGAGGAGGGAGGAGTGCAGGGAGCAAGACTAGAGAACTGGTCGATTATCAGGAAGCAGCAGGCCAGAGAGAATGGTCAGAATCAAAGCGACAGAAAGGAAAAATCCTAAACTACGAGATTGGGAAGCCAAAGGGGATATCAGGATGGCTTCTTCGCGCACTGCAAAAGAACAATTGACATTGTAAGCAAAACATCTAAAACATACAAGGTACAATGATGAGCATCAGTGTGAAGATCGATTCTTACGTTGGAGTAAGCAGCAGACTGGAACTTCTTCACGCCTCCGGCAGGTCGAACGTCCTCAATGCTGTAGCCAAGGGGAGCTTCATACATCATGGAACGACTACTGCTAGACTTTTTGCCACCCTTAGACTCCATTAGTACATCAAATTCCTGCACAAGGATAAAATTGAGTTATTACATCAATGAATCTTCAGCTCAAACTAAAGAAATAACTTATGTGATCTATCACGAGCATAAGCTAGACAAGAAAATCAATCATTCATGCTACAGGGTAAATCTGATGCCCAAAAGTTGAAATAAATCATCACACCGTGCATCATTTATACGAGCACAGACAATCACATGGCTAATATTTATATCCAGCTTGCGAACGGGCACACAATTAGTCATACTGATATCCACAGGCATGGAAGGCAAAGCAAAACTTCATCACAGATCTAACAGAAACAAAGATGCTATAGCCTTATAATCAGAACCATATTTTTTTCTCTTCTGATTCCTGCACATGGAACCATAGCCTTATTAAAAAAGATGCTAAATAGCGTCTTACTATTACTACAACATCGATTTTGATTTACGAAAGATTTTACCATGGTCAACCGTCACTGCAACCAATAATTGAGCGAATAATTTATACGTCCAAGAGGGATCGGGAAACAACAACTACAACTACTGGTTCTCGCAGGAAAATTAACCCTAAAATTATACGGCGAAAAAAAACAACTAGACACACAAGCCTAGATACAGAATCGACGGAAAAAACTCACAATTCAACGAAGCGATGTGTTGATCCCCCTCGACCCCGAGCTCGCACGGTTCAGATCTCACGAATTTCCCCCCTTCACCGCCTCCCGACGCAGCAGATCCCGGACAGAGACCAGCGAAAAGAAGGATTTCGTCTCTCGAACTCGGCGAGTTCTTCGGTTTCTCTTTCTCTCTCAGCGAGACGGGCTGCGGCGGCGGCGGCGAGGGAGGATGAATTCCTGGGCAAGTTGGTGCGTGCGGCTGAGGGAAGGATGCCCTGATTTGGCCCGCTTTTTATAGCAGGACCTTATCGGACCCGGGTTTCCGTGGCCGCAAGTAGACGGGATGGACCCGGCTCCTGGACCCGTCCGCCGTGGAGGCCCCCAAGGCCAAGGGTTTGCTCCGTGGGGCCCGCCAGGATCTGGATTCGCGGCTGAGGAGAGACTTGACTACGGGGCACCGAGTGCAGGGAGGCCGCCCGCCGTAAGGCATCTCCGTGGTCCTGGTACGACGGCCAATGACATGTGAGTCCCACGTGCCAGCGGGAGCGTCGTGGACCAGCTGGTTGCTGACTAGGGGCGTGGTAGGCTTGGGATGCTTCGAGGTTGCCTCGTGGTGCGTGAAACGCGGAGTCCGGAAGTGTGGCGGCTGCTGAGCTCGGTTCCTTTTATTTTGTGCTGGGAAAAAAACATTTTTTTGACTGACGCACTCTGTGATCTTGCTATCTTAAACATGTTCATCGGCCGCCGTTCCAGTTTTTTTTGTTTTTTTTGAACTAGGCTGCCGTTCCAGTTCATTGGATCTGAGAGCTAACACGACGAACATGACAGTCGACGCGCGCCAAGCACACCTTCGCTCAAGGGGCGAGCAAGCAGGCACGGCTTGTACTGCCCTCGACCGCCGTCTCCGCCGTTCGGACGGAAAGCGAAAAAAAAAAAGGAGCGAAGCGTCCACGCGACCCGGCGTCTTTTCGGCCTCGCTTTTCGATTACCTTTTTTACCCTTTCAGCCTGCGCGAGCGGTGGCCACAGAGACCCGAGAGCCAAGCCAACAAGAGCGGCGGCAACATCACGGCACAAAACTTATCGCGAGCACGCACGGACGAACACGGAAGGGAACGTATCGCCGGCGGCCCGACGTGCTGGAGCGGGCAAAGCCACGCGATCTTTTAGGCCGAGGAGGCGAGATCCGAATCATCCGATCTTCACCGGGTCCGTGGAAACGCCATCTTCCGTAGAAATTTAGGGACGGTGGATGATGGGTGGATCGGCAGATGTACTACTCCTAGATGGCCCGGACAATATCTTCCGAATTTTTTAAGGGTGTTCGGCGTATAGGGGTCTAAATTTTAGAGGGGTCTAAACTCTAGATAAAGTATATTAAATAAAGTTTAATTACAAAACTAACTACAGAACCCTGGTCTAATTCGCGAGACGAATCTAATGAGGGTAATTACGCGATGATTAGATGATGGTTGCTGTAGCATTACTGTAGCATGACTGTAGTAAAACATAGATTAATTAGACTCATTAGATTCGTCTCGTAAAAATATACCCATCTATAAAAAATTTTGTCATTAAACTTTATTTAATATTAAATTCTCTTTATTTAGAATCCTCTAAAATTTAGCGTTAAAATAAACGAAAACGGCCTGCCGAGATAGCGATCGGGTCCATGATTGATTCGTCTTCAGTCTCACCACTTGGCTTTGTCGCGATCCTTTTTGACAGCTATGATATGATTTGTCTCCGCGCACAGCGCACCACTGCTCTCTTGTTTTTCGCCGCCACGGGATGCGGGTCTCTTTGTCTCGGTGCTCCATTTCTTCCATTTCTTCGCACCCAACCTCTTGTCTTGCCGTTCTTGCGGTTCCTTGCCTCCCAGTGTCGCGTTTGTTTCCATCTCTCTAAATTTTAAACTTCTAAAATAAAAAAGAATTTTCTTTAAATTTTAAACTTTTAAAATAAAAAAGAATCTTATTATTTAAGAACATTAAATAAAATAATAAATTTTTTTTACAGATGAATGCTTATTTTAAGACAAATTTAATGAGCCTAATTAATCTATGTTTTGTTACAGTGATGCTACAGTAAACATCATCTAATCATAGTTTAATTACCTTCATTAGATTCGTCTCGCGAATTAGACCCGGAGTTCTGCAGTTAGTTTTATAATTAAACTTTATTTAATACTTTTAAATAATAAAATTCTCTTTGATATGACTCTTCTAAAATTTAGATCTGAGTTTCCTGACTGTAAATGTACCGCCAGTGATGCCGTTTTTGACCTTGATGCATGTGAACAAATGAGGTGGTACAAGGCTGGAAGGAAAACGCTGGTGGGGTTAGGTGGTGGTGCTTTGACGGGATTAGCTAGAGTAGCAGGTTAAGAAGCGCAAAGGAACACAATTACTATTTGATAACCTTACTACTACTCTGCTTGATAATCAGCGTGTTCGGCAGGCTGCGGTTGTAGAAAAATAACTGCGAACACTGTAGCGCTGCTGTAAACACTGTAGCTGATGCTGAAAAAATAACTGCGAACACGGTAGCTGCTGTAAAACAACTACTGCAAAGCAGCGAGGCGAACAGATATCTCTTCTGTTCCCGTCACCTGCCGAATAGAACAGCTAATGATGTTTCAGTTTTGCTTATTTTTTCAAATGACTGCCACTGGCTTTTAATCGAATTTATAAGTCAGATCAAGCTGACCAAGTTTTTGGTTTCTTGCGGATGAGAAAGGATACGCGCAGATTTTCCCAAACTATTAAAGGACGCGTTTACTTGTTAGTACTAACATGTTAACCACAGAATTCAAAACGAGTGAGAAAAGATTTATATAGACTGGCCAGATTAACCAAATGGATAACTTAGTCCAGCTCCGAGTTCTGACTACAATTACAGGCTAGATTAACTAACAATGGATCACTTAGGGGGTGTTCGTTTCATGGGATCATATCAAAGAGAATCTTGTTATTTAAAAGTATTAAATAAAATTTAATTATAAAACTAACTGCAGAATCCTTGGTTTAATTTGCGAGACGAATCTAACGAGGGTAATTAAACCGTGATTAGATAATAGTTATTGTAGCATCACTGTAGCAACCATAGATTAATTAGACTCGTTAGATTCGTCTTGAAACGAGCATTCATCTGTCAAAAATGTTTTGTCATTAAATTTTATTTAATACTTCTAAATGACAAGATTCTTTTTATATGACGGGTCTAAATTTTAAAGGAGAGGAAACGAACGCCCCTAGTCTTATTACTTTTACGTGAAAATGCTGGGGGTGTTCGGCGCATAGGGGTCTAAATTTAGGTCTAAATAAGTTATATTAAATAAAGTTTAATTACAAAACTAACTACAGAACCCTGGTCTAATTCGCGAGACGAATCTAATGAGGGTAATTAAGCAATGATTAGATGATGGTTACTGTAGCATGACTGTAACAAAACATAGATTAATTAGGCTCATTAGATTCGTCTCGTAAAAATGTATTCATCTATAAAAAGGTTTTGTCATTAAACTTTATTTAGTATTAAATTCTCTTTATTTAGAAGTCTCTAAAATTTAACGCTAAAAGAAACAAACAAACCCTCAATCGGTGCACTACGAATGTGAAAAGAGTTGATGTTTAAATGGACTCGAGTCACATCACTGCGGGGAAACCAATATCCAGAAACGAAAAAAAGAGGCACGACTCTTGTAACCCCAGTGCCAACATTCGATGAAGATGAACAGAACGGCGGGCGCCACTGTCACAGTATGTAGGTCACAGGCTCACAGTTGTTGGTGAACTTATCGAGAAGAGCAAGCCCAATAATGAGCTTGTAGCTGGACAAATTGTCTGACAATCCGACGTGGAGGAGAGAGAAACAAGAAAAACTCCCCGCTTGGCACGACTGCCGCCGCCGAGTGCGGCACGACCTCCAACGCGTTCGTGGGCCCCACAATGCCTTACCTCTTTCTCTCTCTCCCGCTCCGGTGCCGGCACGAGAGCCTCCGCTGCCTCGTCTCGCGGCGGACCCAAGCCGCTCCTGCCGCCGCGACAGCGCGCGCCGGCCTGCGGCGAGGCGGCCGCGGTGGGCGGAGGCCACGGCGGCGCGGAGGAGCCGGCAAACCAGCCGTTGCCTCGCTCGGTGCTGGGTGAGGCGGGGACGAGCCCGCAGACTCGCCGCCGATGGTTTTGCCTTCCGCGTTTCCGTACCCGCCTCCGACTCCGTCGTCTCCGCCGCCGCCGACGTCCACGCGCCGCCCCGGGGCAACGGAGCCTCGCTGGCGCCGCGTTCACCCGCTGTGCTTCCTAGCCCCCTCTCGCTCTCTGCTACAAAGGATTTGGATGTGGAAGGGTGGATGTGGAATTTCTGAATAAGAAAATTTGTTTGAGCTCAATTTCATGGTTGATAGCTCGATTGCACAAAGGATTCTTGATTTGGGGCCAGATGCACTCGTGGGTGGAGAGAACATCAAGTGATGAGGCCAGCCGCATTAGGCTTGACGACGTCCTGGACCTGCAGCGCGGCGGCCTCGTGGAGCTACGTACGGCGCGGAGGAGCGGACAAGGTGCGACGGCGGCGCTGGATGAGAACATCAAGTGATGAGGCCAGCCGCATTAGGCTTGACGACGTCCTGGACCTGCAGCGCGGCGGCCTCGTGGAGCTACATACGGCGCGGAGGAGCGGACAAGGTGCGACGGCGGCGCTGGATGAGCGTCGCGAGTCCGTGGCTAGAGGAAGAAGGAGGCGGTGGGCCCGGTAGTGAATAAAATATTAATTTCAGCAGCCCATGTCAAGTTAAGTTATTGTAGAGATTGGGCTGTTAGCCTGTCTCCTGCTGGCTCGGCCTGGCTACAAGCCAAGCTTTATTGGGCTTGCTCGAAGCAGAGAGGGTCCAGGACTACAAGTGGCTCTTCAGAACTTGATCCGTCGTCCATCATCTGAGAAAGATCGATAGCGGTCTCTTTTCAGTTTTTTCATACCCTGAGATCAGAAATTCAGAATGATTTTTTTGCCGACGTGACTCACTTGAGGCTCGGCATATTCGGATTTGGTCGCGACCTCGACGGCCCAACCGCACGATCGATTAGCTTGGACATGTCCTCGCAAAAAAAAAAAAAAAAAAAAAAAGGCTTGGACATGCAAGCGTCCATCCACCCGACTCCTACGTGGTCGGCGGTCGCCGCTGCGTCCGGCTGGTGAGAGAGACACGGGGCGCGGCACGGTTCTTGCAGTCCTCTCGGCACCTGAGAAGCAATAGCTGTTTGCTCTGACGACTGGCGAAAGGCGTGTCCAAGATCCTGTGGGGTGACCTTCGAGCGGCGGATATATAACCGTTTATGGAGCTGTGCTCTCTACTGGAGCTGCGGCCATGTCGCTTTTCACGTTTATGCCTCAAGCAGAATGATTTTTCCTTTTCCGAAGAGCGTGAATTCGAAAAAAAATGCCGACCGCAGCTCCCTAGCTATGCGTGTGCCCAACACACCCGTTCATGATACTTAGTGTTTTCACATACTTAGTACTCCCTCCTGTCTCAAAAAATTTGTCGTTTTGAGGTTGTCCTAAGTTAAACTTTTCAAACTTTGACTTCAAATAATTTTTTTATGCATTGAGTTTAGAAATGTGAAAATGATCTGAGTAGATTCGTATTGAAATATGATTTCATAAAAGTACACTTTAACTATATTTTATAAATATTTTATAATCAAAAGTATTAGTCAAAGTTGTGTTTTGGAGACCGTGTCAATGTCCTAAACGACAAGTTTTTTGATACAGGAGGGAGTACTATTTTTGGCACGATAAAAAAATTAAAATGAAATACAAAAGGCCAGGTTTGCGTAACCATTAGGAAGATCTCAAACATTTTACGTCGTCTCTATTGCTGGAGCCAGGACCAAATCTGCTGCAGCTATGGCACAATATCATGATTGTTTTGCAGGGTAGATTGTCTGATGAAAGCTCGTGGAGACGTGCAACGAACCTACCATTTTTCCCGGGCAATTAAATTTTTTGTCCGAAGAAAAAGAAGAACCATTAACCCCAAGATGGGCCCGTCCAGTTAACTGCTGCTAGGCCTTGACAGCCCATCTCAACAAAGCATCAAGGCCCAAATCCGATAACTTAGCGTTCACTTTGACCCGGCCCACGGCCTCCACGTCGTCCTCTTCTCCTCGACGCCGCGTTCTCGCTCTCTGCTCGCCTGGCGTTTCCCTTTCCGGTCTCTGGTTTCCCCCTTCCCAACAGACGCGATGGCTGAGGTGAGCACCTCCTGGAATCCCTCCTCCCCCGATCGATCCTTCCGTCACAGCTGAAACATGCTGTTCCGGTGGCGTAGCTCCGTATCCGTGTGCCGGTATTAGCAGGCAATAGGTTTCGATCTGGTTCGTCGATCGCGCGTTTAGAGATGTTTTTCCGTCGCGTGGATCTGCTCCCAGTGTAGCCGGACACAGATTGGATTGTGTTTAAGGATTTACTATGAAGCCTAGGTCTTCTGTTTCTGTTTGTGGTTGATGGCTTGGGTTGCCTTCTCGTGGTACGAGATTGTTGGGCTATGTTTGATCTCATTTCGTGCAATTTGCGTGGTGATGAGATGGAAAATTACGGATCATGTGCGTAGATCTGATCTAGCATTTTACACTCATCCTGTTAGGTGTCTAAGACCAGTGATGACCAGTTCGCTGTTTTATTCAGAAGATATGGGTTGGTTTGGTTCTAATATCTGTGTTTCTGCGAAGGTAGTAACAATGGTTCTATATTCTACAATGATTCAATATATTTCATCGTGTTAGAGCGTGAACCTGTACTTCCAGGTCTATAATAGTGCCACCGATTGCATGCATTGTGGTAACAGGGCATCAGCCAGATGGCGAGAGAGGTTGTTAAACCTTCCCACCCACATGGGTTTGAGTCCGAGGACTGTCTGCGGTACTCATCTACTTTGTGAATACTATAGCTCCTTGGTATTTTGACATTTTCTCTCAAACTTGGAATAGTATGGATTACAAGATATATTGTCTGGTTTCAGTCCGTACTGGGGGCTAGGGAGAATTATATATAGGCAGAATTTGAAGTTGGGAAGACATGTATAGGGGAGAGTGTGAGGTTGTTAGCAATTAATTGAATCATTACCCAACGATTGTTGCAATCTGGTCTTATTCTGTTACTTATCATCACCGTATGCAAAGAGATAAGCGTATTGGTTTCCTGCTCAACTCTTAAGGATGAAGTTGTAGCACCTACTGTTGAGTGAAATGAACCGTCTTACTCTTACAACTTACCTATGTTTTTTCTTCTTTTGCATTTTATACCGTCCTAGCTCCTGTTTGGTTGATCCAGTCTTGCAGTCATATCCCGTTTTCCAAGTTTATCTCACACGGTTTAGCTTATTTCTTCTCAATATTTTGCTCTACTCTAAGCTTTTCATTGCATTTCTTCCAGATCGAGTTGAAGACCGCACCTGCTGACTTCCGTTTTCCTACAACAAACCAAACTAGGCACTGTTTTACGCGCTATGTTGAGTACCACAGGTATGTTGGGTGTAAAAAGTGTACATGTGAATAGTATCAAGCTATATTTCTTTACCAGTTGAACTTTCATGGAACCAGATGTGTGAGTGCCAAAGGGGATGAAGCTGCTGATTGCGAGAAGTTTGCCAAGTACTACCGCTCTCTTTGCCCAGGAGAATGGGTGAGTGCATTTGATGTTTTTTGTAGGCCCAGTGCAATATTTTTCAACTGCAAAGTGATTATATCAGAACTTGGTTATGATGTTGCCAGAATTCTGAGGAAATGTATAATGCACCAAGCCACTAACCTGAACCGAAATCTTCTAGTATCATGATAAATTACCATGAAGTTGTTTTGTTTGCTATACCACTTTCTAGGAGGAAAAAATGAATCTAATGTTTCGTGTTGGTTCATTTTGCGGTACATATTAACATGCGTTTGGATGCTTTAACATTTGGTGTGCTCCTCTTCGAGAGCATGTTTGTAGACTGAAGCTCTGGATATGCTTTGAAATTTTGAAAACTTCTAACATTGAATGTTTAGACCGTAGTTTTCCTGACTTGCTGAGAACTGTTTCTGTTTTCAATATATCGTTTCCTACATTGTCCTCTTGAGGTCCTAAAGTATGTTTCATATTTCTTGGTTCATTAATGTTAAGCTAGACCATGTTATCTTGACACACATGCATTTTGTATGGGCAACCTGGCCCCGTTTTCTTCTCTATCATCAGCTTTTCCTCTATTGAATCAGGTTGAGAAGTGGAACGAGCAGAGGGAGAATGGGACATTTGCAGGGCCCCTGTAAATGTCCTATTTCAGAGTCACCTTGGACCAACCTACATCTTTCACCATTCGTGATGTTCATCTGATTTGAAATTGTGCTGCTGTGTTGTGTCGCCCAATCAGTCGCTGCAAAACGGCTGGTGATGCTATTCTTTGTGTTCCACTAATAATTTTAAGCATTGTTACTCCTAATGTTAGGCACTTTTTTTTTGTTCTTTATCCAAGTATAAAATTGAGGTTTCCAAGTGGGCCTGAGTTTAGCCCTAAGGAAACCAAGAAGTGAACATAACATGAAAATCAATTGAGTTTGCTTATGTTCTTTTAGCCTTGGATCTTGATTTGCATTCGTTTTATAAAATTCCACTGTCCCATCGTTCGGAAAAATCAGCACAAATTCCTCAGGTTCAACGTTTCATCAGATTTTGTGAATGAAACTGGGTTGTTTCAGTTATAAAATGTATCAGTTATTTTGTTTGAGAGATCTATTAACTAAAGAGATATGACTTTGGGCGATGGTTGGCTCAGCTCCAATCAAGAATCCCCCTGAAGCAGTCGAAAAATGTGAAAAATAATGACTGCTGATCGGGTACATGGAAAAATCATTGCTGATTTGATGGCGTATAATACAATGTTTATTAAATTTCAATTGAATTCACGATGCATAGCAAGGGTAAAAACCCGCCCACGTGAACCCAGTTCCCCTCACCGGGAATGCGCCAATTCACGACGAAAAACATGCAGTAGCCTGGTGGCTCCACTTCTGGCCTCGCCGCCATCACCACGGAACCCTCGTAGACATCGGACATGGAACGGGAGAGGCAGACATTCTCCTCCGATCGACTGGAATCCATGTGGCCTCTACACCTGGACCTGGAGGAACAGCAGCCTCTGCCCTGGGCGTACGAATGTGTCGTGACTCGTGACCGACGGAGCGAGCATTGTTACCGACACCACGGTTCCAGGACCGGTGCACCGGTGGGTGACGGTTGTTCAATCTTCGAATGGAACATGTCGTTGGGGACGTCCACGTTGCCAAGGACGTAGAACTGGTCCGCGGGTTGCTGCCGTCCACGAGCACTCGGCTGTCGCGTTAGAAGCACCGCGGACGCGTGGTACATGCGCGGCCGCGGGGCGCCCGCTGATCTCTGCTCCTCCAACCTTCTGGTCTCAGCGCCTCCGCGGACGAGTGGTACATGCATGAGAACGGGAATCCCAATCATATTTGCGTACATGCATGCACGTCCGCTGACGAACCGGCGGCCGCGGTCGGCATCATTTCGGCCATGTTACTTTTGATTTTATTCTGATTTGTTAGTTCCTCTGTTTGACTTGCTGTTTTATTTTCGTTATGTTTTAGCACGTTCCCCGTTGACACCCTCTATTTACACATTTCTTTTCCCTGTTTGCTTGGCAGGACGACGTAGATTTCATCATCTGTCATGATCTAATCGTCGATGTATTATCTGCAATGTGTCACCTCTCTGATCAATCATCCAGCCACCCCGCAGTCTAATGACGACTGGTGCCACCATTGCCTCCGGGCCTGGAGTGCTTCCGCTCATGCACTGCCATGCATGCCTCCGTGTCTATGGGCTACGGCTCGGGTGAGTACTAAATGCAAATGAGGATCACCTAAGCTGAAGATGCTATTCACACCGCACATCGTGCACATCCAACAATCGAGTACGTTGGATGTGCACGATGTGCGGTGTTACATAGCATCTGCAGCTTAGTTTGTCCACATTAAATCCGCTCGATCTACTCGGATGAGCCTCAACTAGCTACCCACAGCCGGTTTTCTTATGGAGTTGCGAGCTCAAAGCAAGAATCACGGTGATGTCTGACAATGAACAAAGTGTCTCAAGTTTGGCTAAGGATTGGTCATATATAGCCCACCATCGCCAAAGTGTCCCAAAAATTATCACGTTAATTGGAGGTAAAAAGTAGTTTACCACTGACATTAACATTGTTACCCAAAATAATAGTATGTCTGTTTATAAATTATTACTCACTACTGCTATTTTACATAGATTTGTTATACCCTACATTAAGTAGAGGTCAAATCACAAATAAATAGTTTTATGTATTCACCTCGGTCCAATGAGAAAATAGTGAAGCTTTAATCGTGTAGTCATGGGAAAATCAGTACTTATTGGACAGTGCATAATACAAATTTAGGCATTATCTCATTAACATCATTTGAGTACAAGATGCATGGTAGTAATAGCAAATGAGAAAGAGAACACACACACATCATGTGTGTTCTTACAGCTCATGAATAAGAGCAGATGGTTACTAAAAATAAATTAGCAGATGGTAGCTGATGGATCAACGAACGGAATGAAAGAATCATTCTAGCTGATGTGGACCCAGATGCCCTCGCTGGGAATGCGCCCATTCACGAGGAACAGCATGTAGTAGCCCGGTGGCGCCAAGACCGAAGTCGCCGGCATCGTCACGGTCGCCTGGCGGACGCCGTCTGGCAGGGGGAACTGCATCCCGCCCATCCCCACGAACCCCTTCGGCTTACCCACCTCCACATTGAGGTGGAGCAGCCTCTGGCCCTGGGCGAACGTGTGCGTCGTGAAGGACGGCGACACCAGTGTGACCGAAAACGCGGCCGGGTCGAGTTCCTGAAGCCCGAATAGCATCGTCAGATTCTGCCCGTACCTGACGCTCGTCGCTGCGCCGCGGGGCGACGGGTCGACGATCGTCGGGCGGCGCTTGTTGTTGGAGGCGTCGAGGTAGTCGGGGGAGAAGGCCTCGACGGTGACGTCGGTGGGGAACTGCACGTTGTCGAATTGGTAGAACTGGTGCGGGTTGCTGCCGCCGACGAGCACGCGGCCGTCGCGGAGCAGCAGCGCGGACGAGTGGTACATGCGCGGCCGCGGGGTGCCCGCGGGGTTCTGCACCTCGAACCGCTTCTCGACGGGAAGGTCCGGACGGTAGATGACGGGCTCGTCGGCTTGGGTCTTGGCGCAGTCCCAGCCGCCGACGCCGTCCTTGGCGCCGTTGAGGATGGTCACCTCGCCGTTGGGCAGGATGATCATGTCGCCCATGACCCGCGGCGACGGCATGTTCTCGATGACCCAAGTCGGGTTCTCGTCGGTGATCCTGATCCGGCCGCACGTCCTCAGCGCCGGGAAGAAGGTCCGGTTCTTGGCGTTGTTCGCGGCGTCGTTGGCTCCCGCCGGCGCGCCGCCGCAGACCAGCACCTCGGCCTCGGTCGGGTTGGCCTTCAGCGGGAGCAGCACCGACGAGCCGGCCTCCGGGTTGGTCCTCCACTCGCCGTTGCCGAGCGCCGGGTACGTCTTGTTCACCTGGCGGTTCTTGTAGTCGTACAGGATGGCTTTGTTACTGGCGAAGATGAAGAGGTGGCCGTCGATGTTGAGGTGCACGAACGGGTACAGCGTGTTAACCGTGCCCAGGAACGGCAGGAAGGTGGCGACATTGTCGGCCGGGTTGTTCGTCTTCGGGAGGAACTCGTAGTTGGGCTGCCCGATCCCGCCCACCACGATCGCGTTGCCGTCGGGGAGCCTCTGGTTGGTGGCGTACCACCGGTTGGCGGCGAGCACGTCGGGGTCGCCCAGCCGCTCGGACCAGTCGCAGCCGGGCTCGGTGCCCGTGCACGCCGGCATGTGGCGCACCTTGCGGTACCCGTCCTCCCACCCGCCGGTCTGGACGAGGGTGCCGTCGACGTCGACGTAACCCGACGAGCACCAGGTGTCGGTGACGATGTTGACGAGGGGCCGGAACGAGTTGTCCCGGACGTTGTACTCCACGGCGTGCGCGGTGCAGTCGCCCTGCGGCGGCGGGAGCGCCTTGTCCTTGGGGTTCATGCGGCAGGTCGTGTTCGCGGGGAAGCTCAGGTTCGAGCGCCCCGCGTTGGTGCGGTCGAACAGGATGACGCGGTCGTTGTGCAGGAGCTGCATGTGCATCCCCGACACGCCGACGTTCTTCAGGAACGTCCACCTCCCGCCCGCGCCGCTCGCCGGTGCGATCATGCCGCTGCAGCAGGCGACGAGCAGCAGGAGCGGAGCGAGGCGGAGTGATCGGGGCTTCATGCTGAGCTGTGCTGTAGTACAACGCTACTGGTGTTTGTAGTGAGCACTGAGCTTTTGCTGGTGTTTAGCTCTGAGCTGCCGGCCTCTATTTATAGCTGGGTGCATGCTCAGGCGCCCCGGGCCATTTGTGCTCTCATGCATGCATGTTTTTCTTGTTGACCCCTGATGTACGTACATGCAGGCTTCCGTCCAGACTCCAGCTAGGAGACAGAAACCGGCCATTATTATTCAATCTTGGCTTGATATTATTCTGATTTGTCAGCTCCTCCATTGACTTGCATGTTGCATTATGATGTTCTTGTTAAGCATGTTTCTCCGTTGGCAGTTTTGTTCCCTAGATGTTTGGCAAGACGACGCAAGTTACGTTACCTAACTAATCGTACATCTATTTTCTGTAGTGTCTCATTTTTGTCCATCGATCATCTGGTCGGTGATTGAATGGAGTGCCACCATTGCGGCCTGGGTTCAGACTATACAGATTTTAGCTTTCACCCAGCTGATGATTGTGTCGTTTGTGGTTGTGAGAAATGGTTGATTCACATAACTGTTCATCGTGTTTGCATGGTTGGAAGACAAAGGACATGGAATTACCGTGTGCTAAGATGGTCACTGAATGGTCATAACAATCCAAGCTAGCAACTGGCATTGTTAGGCACCGACATATAATAGGGTGTTCGTACCCTATGGTTCCGTGAAATTGGTTCGGCCTGCCTCACCGACTAGCCGCAATATAATACCGACCTGAAGTTCTGTCTTCTCCACCAGCAATGGGGGTGAATCCCTTGCAAACAACTAAAAGTACACAACACACGTATGATATATTACAAATGACATAGTGGTCACGCTGCTACGATACAGCCCCCACACCACAGATCTCTCGAATGTCGATGACATACAATGGGAAGCGAATTGCCAAACTTTTGCTAAAAAGTGACCATGCATATAGCACAGCTAGAGTGGGGACTCATACAAGGAGGATGGGCGAAACTAAGGACGTACCGACTCTTGGAGGTAGTGACAGTTAATATCTTCGTCAAGCATGGGTGGAAGTTTAGTAATAGGTTCTGCTAAAATAAACTTTTTGCTATTTTTTTGTCATTTGTTAGGCGAGCCATCATTTGTCCTATGAGGTAGATGGAGTCTACACATAGTTAAGTTTTGTAATAATGAACGGCTAAATACATCATGTGATGTAGAGGATGGGATATTTTCATTTACTTGATGAAATAGATTTCCCTTTATCTAAAAAGAATGGGGACTCATGTTGCATGTAGGTTTGTTTTGCCTGGCCGGGAGGTGAAAACTTACAAGAGATGTCTAAACTAAACAAACTTAGCTGGACATTCTCATTATAACATATTAAGAACATTAAAGTATGCAGAGGCTTATTCTTTTATAGAGAATAGTTAAAGCCTATAGATGGGAGTCATGGAAACGACAGGATATCCTAAGCGTGATGTGCGTCGGTCTACAATCATTACATACCAGACGTATGTCTGATATATATGTGGTTGACTAATTGCAGATAACTTTCACAAGGACGAAACAAGTCAGCACAGAATGTAGCCACATGCATGCAACTTGTACCAACGATCATCCATTGATCCATCTGTCTTTACATGTGCAACAACTGACATATAATTGGCCGACGTCAATCCAGGTAAGTGCAAATGGTGCAGAAGTAGTAGAATGATCTGCGATTCTGAATGTTATCCCAGAACCCCGCCAGCTGCATCATCGAAATTGACTCTCACTTTTTCAATTGTTAGTTCCAACCTCCGTCTCAGGCTCTCGACGGTTAGTTAACAATTGGGAATGAGACCAACCTCCCAACAATTTAATGATCATTGAAGTGCAGCAACCTCCCAATAATTTAATCTCAACTAACCGTCGTGTATGATTCGTCTGAAACTCGTGTATTGTAAGCTGTTAGCGCTTTTTGGCGAACTGATCAGTCGACACTCGACAGCGTCGGTAAGCTCTATCCATAGAGGCTTTACACATTTCAGTGAATAGCCCGGCCTTTAAAAATCGACTGGCCCACAAAGCACATGACAGGAATAGCCCGGCCTTTAAAGAATCGTGACATGGCTACGGCCTGATTCGAATGTAGTCCTGGACCAGGCCGACCTTTCGTCTTAAGGCCCACTGGTTGCGCAACGCTTCGTGTGGCTTGAGCTACGTGGTTCTCTCTTGGTTCCATTCTCTCATGGATCTACGATCCCTCACTCCCTCGTGTAAACGTGGATCCCACTCGAACGCATCTTTAAACAAATCAAACGTTCTTACCGGTGCCTTCGGGATTGTATTCCAATGAGATGAGAGTCACCACCATGGACCACGGGGTTCGTTCTTGGTTCCTTACATTCTTACGCGCCAGTCGACTCGGCCCTCGAAAATTCATAGACGTCGTCGTAATTTGATAGCGTTCTCCAATTCTTTTCTCCAACATTTAAACTCTGTGATCGGTAAAAAAAAAAAAATGCTGCGAAGCCGACTGGTCGGAGAACCGCTCACCGACTGGATGTCATGGCATAAGTGCTTGCGCTATACCAAACCCAAAACACAATCTCTGATGTTAATAATGCTGGTACAATGGCATCGATACAGGTGTGGTCGAACAGGGACGTCGTTCGTACTAGCTGTCGTTTATAGGAAGGGATCGCGCAGTTCGGCTCCCGTGGCGCCGTGGCTGAACCGAACGGGCGGTCCGCTCAGTCCCGGCGCGGCGGCGGCGGCTCGATCCTGGTGGAGATGGCGGTGGACATGACGAGCATGTGGCTGAGCGTGGCGACCCACCTCTTGTAGACGGTGTAGTCGTCGGCGCGGAGCTCCACCTTGCCCTTGCTCGTGGTCACCTCCACTGCGTACGTCGCGCCGTCGTCGTGGCTCGGCTTCTCCGGCGCGCACGGCTGCACGTCCTTGACGACGCCTGCGGAGCTCGAACGAACAGGAGTAAGGCCGGTCAGCGCTCACTTCGTCCGGCGAAGAAAAAAACAGAGGAGACAGACAGGGGCAGCAGGGGGACGAGACGATCGTGCGTCGCTGGGTTAGTACTACTTACTTTCTTTGGCGTGGGAGAAGGCCATGACCAGGTTCGCCTTCTTGATCCGGAGCACGATCTCGCCGCGCTTGTTCGACGCCGCGGACACCGTGTGGAGTTTCCATTTCCCTGCGATGATCGTGAGAGGAAAACGCGACGCGTGTTCAGTTCAGTTTCGCATGCACGCGCAAGCCGCGGCTGTGAGTGTGGGCACGGGGAGTGGCGGCACTCACCGTCCGGCATCGCGACGAACATCTCGTCACCCTTGGCCAGCGCCGCCCGTGACCTCGCGTAGTTGAAGTCGAAGTCGAGGTCGTCCTGCGACCGCGCCGATCCCGCACGGTCCGCCGCCCTCTCGCTCTGGCTTTGGACGCCGCCGGTGCTGCGCCGTCCTCTCAGCGTCGCGGCGCCCCGCAGTGCTGTGGCATGTCACGCGAGCAAACAGGTTATTTTCGAGAATTACTTTGGTGTTCGCATGGGTGGGATCCATGCGGTGGGAAGAACGGCGAGTGAAGTGAGGCGGAGTCGTACAGGTGGCAGCGGCGGCGGTGAGCGTGAAGACGTTCCCGGCGTCCGTGGAGGCCCTGGCGGCGTCGACGGCCGCCGCGACCTGGTCGCGCGTGGCGCCGGCGGCCTCGGCCACTTTGGCGCACTGCTCGGCCACGAGCGCGGCCGCCGACGCCACCGCCGTCTCCCTGATCCCCGCCGACCCCACAGGCGCCGCGTTCTCCGCGGCGATGGCGGCGAGCGCGGCCGCGACGCCGGCCACGGAGACGGCGGCGTGGACCTCGGCCCGGAGCAGGCGCGCCTCCTCCTTGCGCTTCTGCTTCCGCTCCTTGACCCACTTCTTGAGCGAGACGCCGCTCCACGGCGCCATCTTGCGCGGGAGCTGCACGCAGGTTCAGAATTTCAAGCTCCGGGAGGCACCGTAATATGGTAGCATATCTCACCATTTCTGTTTTTGTTACTGGACAATATCTCACAATTTCCTCCATTCGTAGTGCTTAACTCGAAATTAGATGTTTGCTAAGGAAACAGAACAAGAAAATCGGAAACAGATCCGGCTGATCATAACATTCTAATTAAAACTTCCCAGAACATGCTAATCAATGTTTGTTGCAGAAATGAACCATTCGCATTTTTTTGAAGGGAAATAGGCAGGTGTTCTGCCCATTCATTAAGGTAGACAGCAAAGTTCACAGGCCCCATGAGCAGCAGAAGCTGCAATGTTCAGGGCAGAGAAAAACAGGTTCAAGTACAGCTAAAAAAACATTGGTCAGACATCTGGCCAAAAAATTGAATAGGAACGAGAAAAAAAAAACTCAAAAGCCGCTGCAAAGTTTCATGATCATCAAATTTCTTGAATAAATGAATAATGTTCCAAAGGTGTAAGAAGAGGACAAGTAAACATCTCTGTGCAATTCTCTTCGAAATTATGCAGCATGTTTCTCAGGGAATCATGAACGTCACTGTAAATTCAGGGATAAACAGAACAGGGAAATGGCATTTTAATCCTTAATTCAGTGTTTTCTTTCACTCACCCATTTCTTCTTGAGGCAGAGATCATAATCCAGTTCTGGATGAATAGCCTTCTGCAGCCATATCCATGACTGAAAAAAAGAAGAAACACGAGAAATGACAGGAGGTCAGGCTAAAACGAGACTGTACTTGAACATCGTTTTGCACCAGCTATCTACCTTTAGATCATCATACTTCCACTGGGTCGTGCTTAAACTGCTGTTGTCCACCACCAAGCTGCGGTCACTCTTCTGCAAAGCGCCCTGATAAGATTGTTCCAGGCCTCAATTTTCATCCCAAGAACAATATACTGACGAAGTATTTGCTACAGTACCAAATGTGCACTTACTTGGAACATGTCTTTCTTTTCACTCTCCAGCGTGGGAACTGGATTCTCCACTAGCGCCATCGAGTAATCCTTTGGTTCTTTCTGAAGAACTTGGATAGCTGAACTGCACCAAGAGCTCGAGAGCAGGTCCGTCGGTTCTGATGGCGGTTCCTCGTAGACAACTAGGCCTCTGTCCGGCTCCATGGACAGTGCAGAAGCCGAGCTAGTACCCTCAGAAGTAGCTCAGAAAGGCAGGGGTCAGAGATTTATACAGGATGGAACATCGACTTTTGGTGGTTGTGCAGGTGCAGCCTCTGTCTTTCGGATGCCCAAACTGCACGCCCAGATAATGTGCTAGCAAGAGAACCAGATCCTTGAACGAATCACTAAGATAGCACCAACCACTAGAACCAACTTTTAGCTGTAAAAACCTGAAACATAACAGGTGTCACAGGCAAAGGCAGCGAGTTAATAAATGTAAGTACCCATTAAACTAGCATATTAGTAGCTTTCGTGGAGGAAGAGCAGTGGAAGGGATCATGAGCTTCACGTATATGCTTCGGGTGCACACAAAGAAGATGGAATCAAAATGGGGACCTCAGACCCTTTACAGTAGAAAATTAGCAGCATAATAACTGTCCTAGAACATTGAGGAGTTTGATCATGCACTTTTGGATTCTGGATTTCATATCCCCGCTATTTTAAAAACTGCTACACAGGGGAGATGCTTAGCGTTCCCCGTGCAATGATCCTATATATTTTATCACAAATCCAATCGAGTAAAAGGCAAACAGAACATGAGATGTTGGGTCGCCACTAGTGCAATATATAAATAGAAAAGGCAGCAGGATGAGGGTGTCATGTTCATGCATACGATGTTGCGGAACTTTCCGAACATCATTGCCTTGTGTGCGATACTGCAATGCTAGGGCAGAGCCGCAGAGGGATACCTCATGGGCGCACAGATTGCAGAACTGTAGTGTTGTTATCTATTTAACGTCATAATGCAAGTATCTAGTGGATGTTCAATGCTCTGGGGGTTCAATCCGACAATACCATACTGTAGCAAACTGTAGCGGGAGCACAGAATAATAATGCTAAATGTCTCACATCAGTCTCTATCCATTGCTTAGAACATGGAAATACTAGCAGAAATGATATATGCATAATATTTAGTCCAGAGATCGTGACTGGTCTTCAATAATCAATATAATGCGGAAAATCATTGTATGGGTGTGCTCCGTAGGATTCTTCATTTTTTTTAAGTATCGCTGCATTGCCGGGGCTGTCCCATTTGGAATAATGTTTTGAACGAACTACAAGAAAAAATTGAACGAACATCCCATTTGCAAAAATTGGTTTTAGCATATAAAGCAGGAAACTAATCCATTAGCATATGAATTGCTGGTTCTCATTTATCAAGAAATGACCACATGATTTGAAGAGGGCAAGTGTTTGCAGATGATCCAAACCCTTTGCCGTTGTTGAGGAATAGTTGAGCAACTCCCAGTATTGCTTCTTCTACTCAGTAGAGAGTGCAATAGTAATGACGTTGCCGGTTGGTGTCATTATCCAACTTAAAGCAAGCAAATCAGTAGCTTTAATCTTACATTAGGTTAATCTTTCTCATCTACTGCTACCTAAAGAGCATTCGTGCTGAAGCCTGTTAACCCTTGTTTAAGGTGACCTCATGTGTAAGCCTCTAATTCTGTCTGCTCATCATTCACCTTTTGAAAATTTTGATAGATATCAGAGATTATATGTATACATTATCACGGCAAGGGCCCTTTTGATCAAGGATAGGACTATGGGGGATGGAGGGTTTTGATCTCTGCACTTTACAACTCCTTTTGAATGTAAAGGTGGGGCTACTGATTCTTGAAGGCTCTTAAAGGGAATTTCCTGGGAAGCTGAAATCATGTTAATTTGTCGGCATACAGTTCTTTTCACTGCTTTTTACTTAGCTTTTGAAAAAGAAAAATGGAATGTCAATTCATGCTGCACTATGGTTGCTGGTGGAATTCTTTCACCAAGCTCTGCGATAGATATTCACGAAATAAACACCTCCGCGGAACTCAGCAAAAGCTTCATAACAAAGCTTCTAGATATAAGATAAACATTGCTGAAGTTGGATGAAAAACTAATTCCTAACGTACCTTGTAGCACTGGAGTACCGAACCGCAAGGTTTCAATGGGGGCGGGTAGCGAATGCAGTCATCTTCTTTCACCGGGCACCACCTAGATGCTCAGTTCGTTGTAATCCTTTCTGAATTTGGACTGGTTAAATTGGATTTGTCAGCAGATTCTAGTTGGTCAAGGCGTTCTTTGTTTCAGATTTTGGGTTTATGCAGTAGCACGAAAATCACCAAATTCAATTGTACCAGACAGTAACAATTGTTGCCATGATCAGATGAATGAAAACCCACGTAAGAGTGAAGGGAAAGCTCAACTTCATTAATGAAGAAAAACACACCAGTAATGTAGGGATATTCTATTCAGATAGCCTCATTCAACCTTTTATTATAAGGTTTACATGATGACTGAGTAATCCCTAACACAACTTACTGTCAACAACAGCTCAATATGCATATCATATTGTACAGAACCATGGGATTGCCGTGGCATCATAGATTCATGGACCTTAGTCTTGCAACCTCTGCATCTCAAGAGAAATGGCTACTTGGTACAGCACCCTATCGTTTTGAAACTAAACTATCTCTCCGTCAATAATGTGGTGTCTCATTAGAACAATTTCCTTGACAAGATTCCTGTAAGTGAATGGACGGACCGCTGCCCTCAAGAAGCCCCCTGGATTTCTGTAGCTCTGCCCTTCATCCTCATCCTCTGCATTTCTACTACTTGCAGTCGCATGGTCCTCATCCTCATCAGTTTGCTGCTGCTCCATAACCATCGCATTTGCACTGGACATTTTCTGTTCCATCTCTTCCTGAAGTTGCATCTGGCGCTTATTGTATGTGCTTGATGCCTCCATGCTCGTCTTAACCAGCTTCTCCATTTTATCAGAACTTCTCATTGCCTTCTTCCACTGATCTTCCCAGTACTTCTCACTCTCCTCCCTGTTTCCAACTTCCTCTGCTTCCAACTCCTCCTTGCTATCAAGTATGTCCTCATCCTCATAATCGTCGTCTCCATCAAACATACCCTCATCGTCCTCTTCATCCTCAATCCAATCAACAATATCATTTCCATCGTCATCACCAACCTCATCATCATCACTCTCATCAGGCGCATCACATCCCAGCTCCATCTCCTCCAGCTTCACCTTCCACTCCTTGGTATAAGGATGCAGGAGCTCCATGGGATGGTTAGTGAGCAGGAACTCCAGGCATCGTGACTTGTCTGCGTCGCTCAGCCTCGAGAACGCATTGACAACATCATCAACATAGGACTTTGGGCTCGCCTTCACTATCCTGCAGAGGCCACCAAAGTAGGTAATCTGAATGACCCGGCCATCCAGCTCAAGATCAAATAAGAAGTCATTCTCCGTGGCCGGATCAACCAAAGGGCGAAGCTTGGTGAAGAAATCCTCCTGCGGCTCGAACCGAGACTGGTACAGCGGCCGCTTGACGTATATGATGTCCGGCCGCGTCCAGGCCGCGCACCGCGTGATGAGCTCGCGCGTCGGGTTGCCGAACCGGCCCATGAGGCTCCACTTGTCGAGCCACTGGTCCCTGCTCGCCTGGACGGCGACCTCGGCCGAGAGAGTCCACTGGTCCCATGGCTTCTCGTCGGGGCGCCACTTGGGATGGCGCACGAAGACCCAGTAGTAGCGGAAGCCGACGGCGTCGCCGAGCTCGTTGAGTCGGTGCGAGAACTGGTTGGACATCTCGAACTGCTCGATGCGGTCCCACTCCTCGTGGTCGTCGACCTCGGACATGAGCGAGACGCGGTCGTCGGAGAAGCGGCCGCGGATGGGCGGGCCGACGACGATGCCGCGCCAGTGGTAGGGCCCGTAGCGGCCGTACTTGTACCAGTCGTGCGGGTGGCGGAGGCGCGGGTCGTCGGGTCCGTCCATGAACCGGACGGCGCGGTCGTACCCCATCCCGATCATCTCGAGCTCCGCGTCGGTGAAGGCGTCCGCCTGCCCGGGCGCCGCGGCGCGGCGCTTGCGGCGGTAGAAGGCGTTCTCCCCAAGGCGGCGGCTGCGGATGCGGGCCTTGGCCTTGGCCTGCCGCCGCACGTCCCCACCGCCCTCGATGCGTCCGCCGCCGCCGCCGCCGCCCTGGGGATTCTTCTTCCCCTTCTTGCTGCGGCCGGCGTGGGACACAGTTGAGGGTGGCTCCGGCGCGGAGGGCCGCAGCGGGGCCGGGGCCGGGGTCGGGGAGGCGGGGAATGAGGAATCGGACGCGGAGGCATGGATGACGGCGGCGGCTCTGGGTCTGCGAGCGGGGGACGACGGCGCGAAAGATGCTGTCTTGGGACGGAATGGAGAGCCGGCGGCTGGAGGGAGGAGAAGGATGCCGGAGTAGCGGGGATGCGGGGGTCTGAGGCCGAGCAGGGTGGGGGCTGCGCCGGTCGGCATGGCTGGGTTTTGGCTTGGGTTTTTGGGGCAGCAGCTGCTGCGACGCCCCGGAGATTTTCCTCTGTCCTGAACTCCTGATGAGGCGTTGGGCGGGGCCTGGCCCAGGAAAATTCCGCCCTCCAAATGTTTACCGCGCGGCCTGAAATTAAATTCAGATGCTTGAAAATCAAGTTGGCTTCGGTCGGCAGCGAAAACACACTAGCTGTGAAAGAATTTAGGGGAATTTTCTTATATGACATTGGTAAAACTTCTATGATCCCTCCTACCTTGTTGATGTGTCTATAACATGTGGAACACGCCATAATCACTGACAACCTCATACGAGAGATTTAGGATTTTACCAGTGGTTTATAAGAGAATTTCTCAAGAATGTAGGGACTATATATAAGGGATTTGGATTTTGCTTTTTTTTTTTTTGTCTTCGGCGACCTTTAGACCAAGAAGAAGGGATGCGAGGATGACCAAATCAACATTGAGAGGAGAAGAGATGGTGCTGCAAGAGTTGCCGAGGGCAACACAAGAGCCATGGGCAGGGGGTTGTGACGACTAAGAGGAAGCTATATTAAAAGACTGGTTAGAAAGGGAGGGGTAAACAGTGGCGGACCGGAAGAGGGGGGGGGGGGGGGGGGGCGCTACCCCCTCACCTCTCCAACTTCCGAAATTTCTCAGACCATGTACTCCTGCCCTTCCTTCCACAATCCTGCAAATTATTTTTTGACACCATGAATTTGGGCACGTTGTTGTTCGTCGGCTGCCAGAGGAACAGAAGCACTTGCAAGAAAGGGCTTCGTGTCTTGCATGCTTTATGTTTAAATAGTCAGTTTCAGTTATAGACTAAGGAAAGGAGCCCACAGAACTGAAAGCCCATAGGACTAGATCGGTCATAGATAGAAGGGAAAAAATCTCCATCATCGAGCAAAATGTTTCATGCGTCTCCCCTTGAACTCGATCCCGCCGCCCCCAAAATCTCAAATCGCCATCGCCCGTCAGGGTTCGGCCTGGTGGGAGGCACGGTGCTGTCTCGGTCCATTGTAGCGTTCCTGATGCTGATGGCGCCAATGGCATTTGGGCCTACAGTCTACTATCATTTCAGTGCAATAACACCGTTACTTCGACTACTTGTCTCTTGATGCGATCAATTTGCTCGTCCCCAAATATCGATTTATTTGGAACAATTAATATAAATGTAAGCACTGCTCTAGACTCTTAACTGTTAATATCCTCAATTCTTGTTTCTATTTGCCTAACATCAAATTTGTAATTCTTTATTGTTTATATACATGGTTTTACAAATATTAGAATTGATTTGGGGGAAGCAGGAGAGACGGTTGAGACAGGCGGCAGAAACGGACGGAGCGTTGTGTCGCGAGTGGCGGGAGATAGCGGTTGGTCCAGTATTAGGGCATGAGGTTTGACGGCGACGGGTTAGCGAGGCGGGAGAGCTCGACGGAGACAAGTTAGCACGGCGGGATTTTCTCGCCCAACTCCATCCAACTCCATCACTGGGGGTGAAGAAAGCGTACAGGACAACAGGAGTGCGGCGGGAGGGAACCATCAATGTAAGCTTGAAGACAGACGACACATATGGTTAGAATTTAAAGAAACAATCTTAGAGCATCTTCAAGAGAACCCCATAAAATTGGCCCCATAAACTTGTTTTTAGGAGCAACTAAAAAATTATGAGAGGGCAATTTGTCCTTCCTCCTCCAACAGTTCCTCCTTAAAAGTGGATCAAAACAAATTTGATTGGGCCACATCAGCATTTGGGGCCAAAAAAACATTAATTGTAGTGAAAAAAGAAGTCCTCTAATTCTTCTCCTGTTTGAGATAATTTTTTTGCCTAAAATCTGAATAACTAAATTTAAGAGAGGTTTATGAGACTCTCTTGGAGATGCTCTTAATTCCCTTAGTTGGGAAGACGAGTAGGGAAGTTGCGTAAAAAAAAAAAAGAAAAGAAGTGAAGCATCCACATGCCTCGAGTATATAATCAAAGCGGGAACAAGTCATGTTCCTCGTACTAAACTTTTTATGGGAAGTTATATTTTATTGTTTTCATGACTAGTACGTCATATGAAGCACAAATAAAATCCTCTCTCTGATGCATAGTTTTATTTTGTTATTTTTTTAGGTTTTATTTGGGATGCAGGATTTTTACAGGATTTTTTGTTCAATTCCCACATAAACGGGATAGGAATCCTCCATTTCAAACGGGGTTTTATAATTTTTATAGCATTTAATTGTTGCTCATATGAAATGACATGCTTGTTTTCAATGCTAGTTTCATGCCATTTCATAATATTGAAAACAATGTTTGCGTTTGAAATAGTAGATGGAACTGGTTGATGCTCTGTCTTAAATATGAACTTGTCATATCAACAAAAATATTGACATGACACACCATTTATTGAAACTATTATTGAGAGTTGCTTGTGTTGGAATTGACCTTGGTCAGCAATTGGACCGAAAGGCCCACCTTAAGCCCAACTAACCCCTATTAGTTGCCTTGATCGGGAAGCGACACTTAGCCCACGTTTTGGGCCCCGACCCCACGCCTACAACACATATAAATATGAGGGAAAACCCCTGGTTAACCCTAATCCGTGATTACTCACGAAACTGAGCCTAGGGTTCCTCCTAACCCTAACTCTACCGGTCGCTAAGGTGCTGGAAGTCGTGGAAACCCGGTGTCCCTTGATCTACTTCGACATCAAGTTGTTCTACGCATCTACAGTAAGTCCATCGTAATCCTTTTGATCTGCACCCATTGCAGATCTATTTCATGGCGAACCTAAGATCAGGTAGGTTAAGATCAATCCTTTCAGTATTAGATTAAATTCTAGGTGTGATCTACATCTGACTAGTTGATCCTGTTAAATTAATGATGCATTAGTTCTAACAATTGGTCTCAAACGCCTTAAACTAGTCTGTTAGATCCCCTAGTTTAAGTTTAGTTCCCTTTAAGTGCTAGATTGCATCATGATTAGTCCTAAGTTCTTGATCTAGCACTGTATAGAGGTGTTTTATCTTGTTCAGTTTCAGTAATTAGTCAAGTTTTAGTCAACTTTTCACTTAAGTTTTCGATGATCTAGCAATACTGATTAAGATTAGTTCAGTTTTCATGTTTAGATGCATTTGTTTTAATGTTTTGATTAAGATTCATGCTCATGATTAGTTAAGTTTCAGTTAATGCAGTAAGATTAGCATTAGATCAGTAAGGTAATTAGTAATTTGTTCAAGTTCTACGGCAATTAAGCAGCTAGGGTTTTGGGTTCTTGATCTGTTAGCATGCCGTGTCACCAGTAGCTATGTTTTCTTTGGGTTTATCTACTTGTTCTAGTTCATGACACACATGAACCCTAACCCAAACACATACCCTAACCCTAAGCCCAATTCAGATCTAAGTATTAAGATTAAGGGTAAGGAGACGAGGCTTACCTCCTCGTCGTCGTCGCCGTGCACTGCGCGTGCGCCGACGACCACCCCTCCTCTCTTCCTCGTCGCCAGCAAGCCCCCTCGGCATCAGATCGCCTTGTGTGTGCCCCGCCAGCCTAAGGACCGCCCCGCGTGGCATCAGCTCCGCCGCGCGGGAGCCCGCACGCGTCACGGCCTCGCGCCACGATGACGTCGTCGCCCTGCTCCGGGTCGCCGCCGGGTTGCCGTCGTCGCCGCGTCAGATCTGCGCGCGACGGGCACGCCCTGGGGCATCACGGTGGAGGTTCTTGACGGAGTCGTGCGCGATTTCTCGCACGCGCGCGCCGGCAAGCAGCTCCCCGCGGTGCCATGGCGGCCGACCGGCGTCGTGCCGCGCTCCGGCGTCGTCGCCGCGGCGTCGGGAGCGGAGGAGTGGAGTGAGGAGTGTCGGCGTTGGGAAATCTGGCCGACCAGTAAATTTAGACTACGCGCTGCGGTTGATTGGAAAGGATGAGAAATACACAAGGGATTATACTGGTTCGGGCGATCGAAGCCCTACGTCCAGTGAGTTGGTTCGTCCGCGTTGCTCGTGGTAGGGGTTACAAGCTCTTGCGAGAGATGGAGGAGCTCCCAAGTCTCTAAGTGTGAGTGTTGCTCGCCCTTGCGTGCGTCGCAAGGCCGTGGCGAGTGTGTGTGAAGTGAAAAAATGAGAATGCGGTAAGAAATCGCGGTCCTCCAGCCGCGAGTCAAGCTTCCCCTTTTATCTGTCAAGGGAAAGTCGACTGTACAAGGATGGAGGAAAGAAGAAAAAGAAAGAAAATTGGTAAAACTAGCTCGATGTAGGTGGGGGGCCTCGCAGGGAAAGGCGCGTCCGTCCTCGACGCCGCCTCCTCCGGGCGTGGGCGTCTGTCCTCGACGCCGTCTCCTCCGGGCGTGGGCGGCGACGGCTGCTGCAGCTCGACTGCGGCGGGGATGTCCGGATCCTGTTTGAGCACTGTGCATCCCTGTTTCTTTACGGCCCGCACTGTTACCGTACGGCGAGGCGGTTCGACCGCTGTCAACCGTCCCTGCAAGACATGCGGGGCTTGCGGTTCACGTCTTCGGACTCTGCCGAAGGACATCCACTTGCGGCCATTTAAGGTGCTCCACCGGCCAACCTCCGACCTCGATAGCCCGACCCCTGGGGTCGGAAGGCCGGGGTCGGGCGCCCGGGGTCGGCCGAGGCGGAGATTTCTTCCGACCCCTGGGGGTTGGGAGACAGGTCGAGGAGTCGGGCCTCCTTTTTCCTCCGCGGCCTCTGGGTTGCGGTCTGCGGCGCGCATCGTGGGCAGGGCTTTGACCATGGCTATCTTCGGGGACAACCACGGTCTCCGGCCCAGTCCCTAGAGATTTGGGTATAGTCGAGGGATTATGCGGGTAATCGCGGGTACCTGGTTTTGGGTACCCGACAGTAGCCCCCGAGTCCTGCGCGGAACGCGTTGGCGTTATGCACGGGGCTCCCTCTAGCTTCCGATGTTATCCGCCTTCGGCCCGGTCGTCGAGTTGATTATCTGGGGGGTGCGCGTGAGCGCACCCGCCGGGTGTAGCCTCCGAGCCTGGATGGGAGTGGTATACTCGCATTCAGGCTTTGAATCAGGCGTTCTTTGCATGCGTTCGCCCGGGTAAATGCGTCAATGTTTCAGCGAGGGAGTTGTCACGGGGGTTCTATTTGCTACATGAGGCTTCGCGCCTTTTGTCTTCTTTCAGAAGGGCCTGCGAGGGTCCAGGAATCTTGGCAGGCTTTCGCGGCCCGTGATCCTTGTTCCAAGCTTTCGCGCCTTTTCACGCTCTCTCGGCTCCCAGCCACCCTCGCAGCTTTTCTATAAATTAGAGGGCTTCCCCTGCTTGCTTTCACCGTGCCTCACCATGGCTGATGGCCGAGTGGCGAGCTTACGGTACATGCTTCGGGCGGGCTGCTTCGGCGAGCGCGTCCTTTCATCCATGGCTCGCCCCACGACCTCCATTTCGGATGGAGGCATGGTTGGTCCTCATGGGGCGCACGCCTTGTTCGGCGCTATCCCTCCTGTGATGCTGTTCCTCGGGGTTGAGCCCCCGCGCCGCATGTCTTCCGGAGCTGTGGGCGATGCTCCGGATGATACGGAAGGTGGCGGGGTTGCTCGCCGCCGAGGCAAACCTTCCCCGGCCTGTCGCCCTATCCTTATGAGAGGCGAGGCGGGCCGGACCTGGAGTTGCACCCGAGGCTACTAGGAGCGACGGCGCCCGCTCCGGTCACCCTCGAGGTCGAGTCCTGCGCAACCCGAGCCCTTGTTCCTCCATATTATGGAAGAACGAGGGCCGGATCGGGAATCGCACCCGAGGCGACTGTCGCAGGGTCGGCTCCGTCCTTGGGACGGCGGGCCGTTTGTGATCCGTGGAAGGGACCAGCTCTTCGACTTCCGCGAGCTGGTGGCGGTCTCCGCGGCGCGTGCTCCCGAGGGCGAATTCGTTTGTATTTTGTAAAGGGGATCCTTCCCCCTCGATCACTATTAGGTGTTTGGGGGTCGTTTGTGTGTTTTGTGAAATAAGAAAGGTTCCCTCTTCACTATCCGAGGCCACGCTGTTGGCCCGATTCGCGAATGCGAGCCCCCCGAGTCCCTGTTCGTTACGAGATCTAGCAGAGGGCCGTTTCGTCTTTTGCTCATCTTCCCCCACGTATCACTGCGTTGTGACAGGGGTGATGAGGCGTCCCATCCGTTCCTCGATGGTTTGACGGTGGGTGCCCGATCGAGTTGCTAGCGGGTGAGTTCGAGTGAAGCCCTGGCTTGCGCTTCGCGGGGATCCAATTGAGACCAGCTGGGGTCGACTTCATTTTTTGTGACCCGTGGGGTTGGTCCAACTAGTTCCCGAGTCCTTTTGATCGGTCTCGGGGGCTTCGTAGCCTCCCCTCGATGGGAAAACCTCGGTCCGACTCTCCATCGGGACTCGGACGCAACCGACAGAGGCCCGTGACGCTTCGCGCATCTGGGTACTAGCCGCTGGGACCCCTCTTTGGTCGCCCCTCACTCTACTGTTGCCTAGAGCGACTGTCGAACCCTCTTGGAGGGCCAGTCTTCGCAGTCTTGGGCTGGAAATGGGCCGTCGGGGCGTTTTCAACCCGTTGCCAACTTTACCTGTGGGCCGTATCTGGCTTTCCTGACCAGTTAGGCCCGCCGCGCTCCGCGGAGCCGGAGGGACGTCTTCGTGGCCGTTTGATGGGCACGAATCTTGGGGCGTCGATTCGGCGGTGAGTTGGTTGCCCTGGCTTCTGCGAGATGGTAGACGGAGAGAGGACAACATAATGCGACGTACGAGGCGGGAATTCGAAGAGACGCGACGGGTCGTGGGACGCCGCGGTGGTTCAGGGGCTGTAAATGAAAACGGCCATACCTGGCTTTGCGCCTTCCTGCACTCACCATTTTCCCTATTCTTCGCGCTACAGTGGCGCCTTCCGTTCCAATCCGCTGCAATCCACCGCAAATCCCTCACAGATTGATTTTTGCTCTGCCACGATTCGCCACGCTCTCTCTGCGCCGCACTCCGCCGTCGCCTTCTCCTCCAAATTCATTGCCAAGAGATTCCTTCCTTCGCTTCGTTCCTGACGCGGCGCTCGTGCCGCCGCCTCCCCTTCTTCGTCGACCTGAATCCATGGCGACCACGAGGGTGCCGTGGCCGGCTCGAACGATTGGGGCTGGGACCATGAATGGCCTTGTGGCCAGAGGGCTTCTGAAGCCCAACGGCGCTACCCTGGAGTGGATTGTCCCGGAGGGGGATCGCGTACCAGAGCCGCCTGATGGGTATGTTCTATCCATCTCCAATTTCCATAGTCGCGGATTCGGGATGCCGGCGCACCCCTTTTTTCGCGGTCTCCTCCATTATTACCAGATTGAGCTCCAGCACCTCGACCCAGAGTCGATTGGTCATGTTGCCGGCTTCGTCGCCATGTGCGAAGCTTATTTGGGGATTGATCCCCATTTCGACCTCTGGAAGTATTTCTTCCGGGTGCGACATTGTCGTCTCATTGAGAGAGGAAGGCCGCCGATGGACGTGCCCCTCGGATGCGTGGGCATTCGTCTCCGACAGAATAGGGCGCAGGACTACATCCGGTCGGCTCTGGCGTCCGGCAATGTCAGGTGGCGCCCGAATTGGTTCTATCTTCGGAACGACCCCGAGGGGTTGCTTCCGGCTTTTACTGGTCGGTATGTCGAGAAGGCGGTGCCTTCGTGGCAGAGGGACCTGGGGAGCATCGACGCGGCGTATATCCGACCCCTGATCAATGCTGTCCGAGGGTTGCGCGCTTCAGGGGTGTCGTGGACCGGGGTCACCGGCCATTTTCATGTTGCCTGTGTTCTTCCTCTGATGAGGCGTTCCCTCCGACTGTGGGAGATGACCCCGGAGGCCAACAGAGAGGGAATTGCCATGGTTTCCGGCGTGGCGTTGAGCTTTTCAGAGGTCAGAGCCCGCCTCGCGGAGGCATGCGGGCAGTCGTCCCTCTGTCATGTGGACTTCGAGTATCCCATCCGCGGTCATCCTCGAGCTCTTCCGTCGCCGGGCGTTGCCAGTTATGTAAGTTCCCTCTATGGGGGTTGTCCTATCATATTTTCTGGTTTTCTCCGAACTCGGACACGGTGCTGACACTTTCTTTTTCCTTTCTGACAGGCAGGTTTGGTGCGTGCGCCCTCCCAGCCGCCTCTGCCCGAGGACCTCGATCAACGAGGGGTGGTCCGCGTCCGTTTTGAACGAGGGGGGAGCAGTGGCTGTCCGCCGGGAGAGCCTGTCGCCGATGGCGCGTTCGGTCCCGGCGGCCTTTCGGAGGAGACGTGGGATGCGCTCCTGCTCGAGGATGATCCCACCGATGATTCTGCGCCCGTGTCAGGAGAAGATGAAGCGGCCCCGCCCCCTTCGTCTGGCTTGGGGGAGGGGACCGTCGACCCCGGTGCTCCGGCGCCAGCGGTCGTCGATCTGGAGGATGTGGATCCGAACGACACTGCTGCTGCAAAGTTGGCGGCGGCGACTGGCGACCATGAGTCGGCGGTGCCGGTGGTGCATCCTTCTTTGGATCGGGATCGTGTCGGCCTCGCGACAGATCCCGGAGGTCCGACCGAGCGCGCTGTCGTCGAGGCAGCTGTCGGGACGCGCTCGGTGGCCAGATCACGACATGTGGCGACTGGTAGCAGAGGCAAGAGCTTTGGATGCTTCCGGGATGGCGAGCAGTCAGGGTCATCGTCAACCCAACCAGACTGGGGCCCCGACTTCAGGATTGATACAGGAGTTGGCTCCTTTCTCATCCAGAACTCGGTCGAGAAAGAGGCGTGGGATTGGCTTGGCAGCCGGCTCGAACTCATGCGTCAGGGGTCGGATTTCGCTCGCGACGCCTTGGACGCGTCCCTTGACTCCTTGGGAGCGTTGAGGTCTCCCTTCGAGGTATGAACACGACCGCTCAGCCCTACTCTCGTTTTTTCGCGTGCCTGCTCTTCGACTGTTAGCCACTTTATTCTTCTTAGGTTCGACTGCAGGCGGTTCTGTCGGATAGCCGGTCGAGGTCCGAGCGCCTGCGATCCCAGGAGGAACAATTGCGTAGGCAGTCCTCCGAGATTGCCGGCGTAGCCCAATGAGTTGCTGCTGCCGAAGCAGACCACGCCGAGCTTCTCAGGCAGATAGCCGTCTTGCAGAAACGCATCGAGGATGCCGAGTTGCTGGCCCAGGATTCGCGGGAGAAAGCGAGACAAGCCAAGAAGCTGGCTAGGACCTTGATGGGCAAGGCTGGAGTGGAGCAGGAGCTGAAGGGGGTCGCCGAGACCGCCTCCAACAATCTTTCTCGCGAATTGACCACGCTCCGTGATCGAAACGAGAGTAAGTGGCTTCTACTTGCGGCTGTCTTACTTTGAGTTCGGGTCCTGTTCCTCATTTGCGGCCTTTATTATTCCAGGCCTTGAAAGGGAACTAATGGAGTCGCAGGTGACGGTGGGCCGGCTCGACAACCTGAGGCTTGCTTTTGTCCACTCGTGCAGTCAATTGGGGATGGAGGTGACCGGCGACCCTGTCGAATCCGCGCGACAGGTGCTTCACCTGCCAGTTTTGTTGAGGGAACTTACCTCGAGATGCGGACTGCGCTCGAGGATGAGGTTCGTCCCAACGCTCAGCGCCTCTTAGAGATGTATAAAGAGGAGTTCCTTCCACGTCCTGCCTCATCGGCCGAGGAGGAAGGAAGTGGGGATTAGGGGAATCGGCCGAGCCCCCGAGGGCCTTTTGTCTTTCTTATTTCAGAACAGACAATAATTGTAAACGTTAAGAACGTGTGATGGATGTTTCTTAAGTTATTTTTTGTTTTATCCCTCATCCGCGCCACAATTGTGTGCTTTTTCAACTCCGAGTGTAAGGATTTTGGTTCGGAGGCCACACTGCTGGTTTAGGCCATCCTTAGCCGCTGGGGCGTTAGGTGCCTTTGAACCGGGCAGTCGGACCCGAAGCCGCGATCCGCTACTCTTCGTCTCAAAGCGACGACATGTGCATCGTGGGGTCGGAGTGCGAATCCTTTGTACAGGGGGTCGGACTCGATCCCCAACGAGATTACGTTGTTCTCACTGGGTTGTCACTGTCCTGTACTGGGGACTCGCGTGGTGTTGCCACCACACCCGCCGGGTGGAGCCCCCGAGTGGGGGGTCGGACCTAGCGGCTGCTCTCAGCGTGAGAAGTAAGAAAAAGCGTATTCTCGTTTCTCGTAAGGGAAATGAAAAGAGTTAAGAGTAGAAACGACGTAGCTGTTCGATGTTCCATGCGTTCTTGAATTGCTGGCCTTCCGAGTCCATCAGCTTGTAGGTGCCGGGTCGGAGTACTTCCGAGACGATGAAGGGTCCCTCCCTTCCGAGACAACTTGTGACGATCCTTGTTGGTCTGCACGAGTCGGAGGACGAGGTCGCCCACACTGAAGGCCCGCCCGCGGACTCGCCGTCCGTGGTATCGCCGTAGTGCTTGCTGGTACTTCGTCGCGTGCAGGAGCGCGGCTTCCCGATCCTCGTCGATTTGGTCGAGTGCGTCTTCGAGGAACCGCTTGTTGTTCTCTTCCCTGAAAGCTTGGACTCGGGGAGCCCCGTATTCGAGGTCGGTCGGCAACACCGCCTCGGCCCCATAGATCATGAAGAAAGGAGTGTGGCTGGTGGCGCGGCTTGGGGTCGTTCGCAGAGTCCAAAGCACCGAGGGGAGCTCCTGCACCCATCGACCGGCACAGTCCCTCAGCTTGTTGAAGATTCTGGGCTTAAGTCCTTGCAGGACCATGCCGTTGGCACACTCGACCTGCCCGTTCGTTCGGGGGTGTGCCACGGTTGCCCAATCAACCCTGATGTTGTGGTCGTCGCAGAATTCCAAGAATTCTTGGCCGGTGAACTGCGATCCGTTGTCCGTGATGATGGAGTTGGGCACCCCGAATCGATGGACAATGTCTCGGAAGAAGGTCACCGCTTGGGCCGATCTTATTGTGGCGAGGGGTTGAGCCTCGATCGACTTTGAGAATTTATCAATCGCCACAAGCAAGTGGGTGTAGCCCTCGGGCGCTTTTTTCAGGGGGCCAACGAGGTCGAGCCCCCAGACGGCGAAAGGCCAGGTCAGGGTGATCGTTTGCAGGGCCTGCACCGGCAAGTGAAGCTGTCGAGCATAGTACTGGCACCCTTCGCATGCGCGCACTATTTTTTCGAGTCTCCGACCGCCGTTGGCCAGTAGAAGCCGTGACGGAAGGCGTTGCCGACTAGACTGCGGGGGGGGGGGGGGGGGGGGGGGGGGGGGGGGGGGCGTGATGGCGGCAAGAGCCCTCGTGAATGTCGCACAGCAGCTGTCTCCCATGCTCAAGCGGTATGCAGCGCTGCAAGACACCGGAGTGACTCTTTTTGAAGAGCTTGCCTCCCATGACTACGAACGACTTGGCTCGGCGTGCGATTCGCTTGGCCTCGGTCGAGTCAGCGGGGAGTTGTTCCTTCAGCAAGCAATCAAGGTATGGTCGCGTCCAGTCGTTGGGCGGAGTGTCGGGCTCGGGTCCTTGGCCCCCCTCGTCTTCGTCGATCGAAGTGATGACGAACGCGGCGCGATCATCCGACTCGACGTGAGGTGGATTGGAGGTCAGACCTTGGCTGGGGTCAGCCGACTCTGGTTCGATCTCCTCTTGTCGGTCGGGTGACTCCTTGATGGAGGGCTTGTTGAGGTCGCTGGCGAATATCCCGGACGGGACCGGCTGCTGATTCGTGGCCAGCTTGGCCAGAATGTCAGCTGTCTCGTTTTGCGACCGAGGCAAGTGAGAAATCTTGAAGCCGTCGAACTTCTCCTCGAGACGTCGAACCTCGGCGCAGTACGCGGCCATCTTCGGGTTAACGCAGTTCGACTCGTTACGGACCTGGTCCACGACGAGCTGCGAGTCCCCAAAGACCTCCAGCCTCTTGACGCCGAGCTCGATCGCGGCTTTGACACCGTTGACCAGAGCCTCGTACTCGGCGACGTTGTGCGAGGCTGGGAAGTTGAGTCGGACGGCGTACCTCATCCGCACTTTGAGTGGCGAGACAAGTACCCATCCTCCCCCGGCTCCCTTTTTCGTGACGGAGCCATCGAAGTACACCTTCCAGCACTCCCGCTCGACTGGAGCGGCTGGAAGCTGGACCTCGGTCCACTTAGCGACGAACTCCGTGAGTGCGTGAGACTTGATCGCTGTCTGGGGGACGAACTCGAGGTCTTGCCCCATGAGCTCGATTGCCCATTTCGCAATCTTGTTGGACGAGTCCTTGTTTCTGAGGACCTCGCCCAGGGGGAAAGAGGTCACGACGGCCACTTGGTGGGCGTCGAAGTAATGGCGCATCTTGCGCCTGGTGATCACGACCGCGTAAATCATCTTCTGGATCTGGATCCAGCGTGTTCTGGTGTCGGAAAGGACTTCGTTAATGAAGTACACATGCCGTTGAACTCTGAGCGCGTGCCCAGGTTCGCTTCGTTCCACGACCAGCGTCGTGCTCACCACCTGCGTCGTAGCAGATATGTAAAGCAAGAGCGTCTCCCCCGGGGTCGGGGCGGTCAAGATTGGTGGGCTAGTGAGCGTGGATTTGAGATCATCCAGTGCCACTTGAGCCTCCCTCGTCCATTCAAAGTGGTCGGACTTTTTAAGGAGATGATATAGAGGTAAACCTCGCTCGCCGAGTCGCGAGATGAATCGACTTAGCGCCGCAAGGCAGCCCATGACTCGTTGGACTCCCTTGACATTTTGGATTGGCCCCATCTTGAGGATGGCGTCGATGTTGTCGGGATTTGCCTCGATACCGCGCTCGGACGCGCCGAACCTGAGTAACATGCCTTTGGGAACGCCGAAGACGCATTTCTCCGGGTTCAGCTTGACTCCGTTCGCCCTTAGTCTGTTGAAGACCTTGGCTAGGTCAGAAACTAGCTGGTCAGTGTGTTTGGACTTGACTACGATGTCGTCCACATACGCCTCTACGGCCTCGCCGATGAGGTTTCCGAAGCATTTCGTCATGCATCGTTGGTACGTCGCCCCAGCGTTTTTTAGTCCGAAGGGCATGGTGACGTAGCAGTATGCACCGAAAAGGGTTATGAAAGACGTTGAGAGTTGGTCTGACTCTTTCATCGGGATCTGTTGGTAACCCGAGTAAGCGTCGAGAGAACAGAGGGTTTCGCACCCTGCTGTCGAGTCTACAATTTGGTCGATGCGCGGCAAAGGAAAAGGATCCTTTGGGCACGCCTTATTAAGATTCGTGTAGTCAACACACATTCTCCATTTACCGTTCTTCTTACGGACAAGTACAGGATTAACTAACCAATCAGGGTGATACACTTCCTTAATAAAACCTGCGGCTAGGAGTTTAGCTATTTCCTCACCGATGGCCTTGTGCTTTTCCTTGTCGAAGCGGCGGAGATGTTGCTTGATGGGCCGAGAGCCTAGCATGATGCAGAGTGAGTGCTCGACGACCTCCCTAGGAATGCCCGGCATGTCGGAAGGCTTCCACGCGAAGATGTCCTGGTTGACGCGGAGGAAGTCGGCGAGCGCGCTTTCCTATTTGTCGGAGAGCTTGGCCCCAATCAGCACCACCTTGCTGTTGGGGTCGGAAGGGTTGAGTGGGATCGGCTTGGTGTCGTGGTCGGGGTCGAAGGTACCCGTCGTCTTCTTGGTGTCCGGCGCGTCGACTCCCTCCACCTGATTGACGGTTGGCAGCTCCTCCTTGTGGGCTAGCGCGGTGGCGAGGTTGCAGTTCTCGAGGTCGACCTCATACGCCCTCTGTATGGAGGTGCTGACAGTGATGACTCCTTTGGGCCCCGGCATCTTGAGCTTGAGGTAGGTGTAGTTCGGGACGGCCATGAACTTTGCGTAGCACGGGCGCCCCAGAACGGCGTGATACGCGCCCGGGAAGTCCGCCATCTCGAAAGTGAGGGTCTCGGTGCGGAAGTTCCCGGGCGTGCTGAAGGTGACGGGCAAGTCGATCTGCCCGAGGGGAACCACTTGCTTTTCGGGGACAATCCCGTGGAATGGGGCCCCCGTGGGTCGGACTCTCTTGCGGTCGATTCCCATGGCGTCGAGGGTCTCGGCATACAAGATGTTGAGGCCGCTACACCCGTCCATGAGCACCCTGGTGAGCCTCGTCGACGCGACGATGGGGTCGACGACAAGTGGATAGCGTCCCGGCCGATGGACTCAGTCGGGGTGGTCGGAGAGGTCGAAGGTGATCGCGGTGTTCGACCACTTGAGGAACTTCGGGGCCGCCGGCTCTGCGGCGTACACCTCCCGGCGTTCCACCTTCTGCCGTCGCTTGGGTAGGCAGGAGTCCAGTCCGCCGAAGATCATGAGGACCGCGTTGGTCTCGGGGAATGGACCATCGGGTTCCCCATCGCCTTCTCCTCCCTTGGGGTCGGACGGCTTCACGTCGTGCCTCTTGGGTGTTCCGGCGAGGAACTTGCGCATGAGGCCGCAATCCTTGTATAAGTGCTTAACGGGGAACGGGTGGTTCGGGCATGGTCCCTCGAGTAACTTCTCGAAGTGGTCGGGCGTCGCATCGTTGGTGGCCTTCGGCTTGGGCTTGCGCTCGACGGCCGCCACGAGGGATGCCTCCTGCCGAAGGAGGTTGCCCTTCTTCTTCTTTTTCTTCCCCGACTGGGCTGACAGGCTCGCGGTGCCAGCCGCGTCCGTTCTCTAGGCCTTCCCAGCCGGGCGCTTGAAGAGAGCTCCGACTGCGTCCTCCCCCGGAGGCGTGACTGGTGGCGATATCCAGCAGTTCCTTGGTGGTCGAGGGGCACTTGTGGCCCAACTTGTGGACCAGCGACTTGTTCCTAGTTCCGGTCAGGAACGCGCTGATGGCGTCGGCGTCGATGACGTTGGGGAGGGAGTTGCGACTCGTCGGGCTTCTTCTTGCAGCTGCGGAGGTCCCAGGAGTTCCCGGGCCGCTCGTAGGTCCCCTGGAAGTTTCCCTCGAAGATCTCCCTGAGATCCGCCCAACATTGGATCCATCCTGTCAGGAGGTGCTGCAACCAGGCGCGGGTGGAGTCGGCGAGGTAGAGTGGCAGGTTGCGGATGATGAATAAGTCGTCGTCCGCGCCACCGGCTTGGCGCACGGTAGTCCTCCAGCCACGTGGCCGGATTCGAGTCACCGGAGTATTTGGTGACATTACTTGTTGACCGGTGCGCGCAAGATGTCTTCACCGAACGCCCGAGGACCTGCGGGCAGCGGGCCCGGGCTCCGGTCCTCCTGGGGGTCGTACCGGCCTCCGCGACGTGTGGAGTAGCCGTGGTTGACTGGCCGAGGTTGCTGGTCGTCTCCTTGTGCGCGTCGCCGTGCCTTGAGCACCACAGGCGCATCCTTGATGTTGCCGATACGCTGGTGGATGGGCGGCAGGTTCCGACCTCCCGCAAGTGGAGTCTGCTGGACCGAGGCCTCGCCGTCGCGGTCACTCGTGGCGGGCGCGCCGGAGCTACGCCCCCGTCGCCGAGACAGGGAGCTCTCGGCTTGCTGGTCCGCCGTGAGTCGGAGAAGGCTCTCGAGTTCCTTCCGGTCGTGATGCTCCTCCGGGGTCGGCGGCGGCTGCATCCTTCGCAGGAGAGCCGTCGCCGCGGCAATGTTCTGGCTTGCCCGCGGGAAGCACGGGAGACCCCCTCCTGCGTCCTCGAGGATCTGCTGCTGAACTTGCCGGGCCCTGGGTTGCGCCTGGTTCCGGCGTTGCGTCAGCTCCTGCTTGATGACCTCGCACTCCATTCGCAGGAGTCGTTCGCGGTCCTGCAGCTCCCGCTCTGGTGCAAGGAGCTGGCGGACATCGTGGTCGCGCGGCCTGCGGCATTTGCCTCGGCCATGACGACGCCACGGTTCACCTCCGCGGCTCCTGCCGGGGCCAACGGTTGTTGGTGCGGGACGTGTTGGATCCCAGCCGGGTCGACGAGGACCGGCGGAGGTTGGGCAACCACCGGGTCGATGTCGTTTTCGTCACCGTTCTCCTCGTCTTCGCCGTCCTCCACGTCCTCAACATGGCCCTCAGCGCTGCCGATCATGTTGCACTCTCGTGCCGGGTCGTGGCCCCCGAAGTCGAAGCACTCGTCGAGGAGGTCGGAGTCGGAGTCGGAGTCGGCGTTGGGACGAAGGGCGCGAGCCCCGGTCCACTCCTCAGCCGCTACGGGTAGAGGGAGTGAAACAACCGGGTCGCGTCGCATCGCCTCTGCCATGGGCGGACCCGTCCACGCCGCCAACGGGAGGCGGCGGGCGAGCTCAAGCTCGAACTGGTTCGCGGCGTTGTGGAGCCTATGCGGCAGAGGGACGCCCTGACGCCAGAAGTCGGATTCTGGCGGGAGATGTCCCCATCCTTCGAGCTGCACCAGGACGTTTACCAGCGCGTAGAAAAAGCGCCGGCACTCGGAAACGCGCGGTTCCGGGCCAAGGTACGCCTCGACGCGGCATGGGAGGCCGCTGCGGCCCCGTTCGCGGGGAAGAACGGCGTTTGCGATCACCATCCCAATCGCAGAGGGAGGTGACCGCGTCCGCGCCACCTGCAGAGACGGTGGGTCGCGAGGACGGTGCGCGTTGAATCGTGGCGCACGCCGAAGATGCTCATCAGCTTGGGGCGTGGGCGTGAGATGAGCGGTGATCAACTGATCGAGCCACTCCATCATGCGCCACAATGCTGGGGGTAGAGCCTGAAGGCGCCCCCAGAACTGCTCCTCCGGTGGATACGGAGGATGGCCATGGAGGTGGAGGGCCGCGGACGTGAGCGTGTACTGCACGTGGCAGTACTCGTCGGGCCGCGGATCCGGACCGAAGTGCGCCTCCATGCGCACCTCGTAGTCAATGCCGTCCATGTCTCGGGCTAGCCGGGGATGGACAGTCAGAGGTCCCCTCCCGAAGAGGGGCGGGTAGTCCTGCATCAGCTGCAGGCGGCCAGTGTAGTCGGCCTCGAAATCCAGGCTTCCGAAGCGGATAACCTGGTGCGGAGGGAAGAGCGGAGCGGGCAAGAGCCCACCCTCGCCTGAGTTGGCAACGTCGCGAGCCGTCCTGCGGCGCGGCCCGCGAACGCCGTTCGTTGACGATGCAGCCGCCATTGAAGGCGGCGAGGATCGCAACCGTAACGCGCAGAGGTCCCCTACCTGGCACGCCAACTGTCGGCGTTGGGAAATCTGGCCGACGAGTAAATTTAGACTACCCGCTGCGGTTGATTGGAAAGGATGAGAAAGACACAAGGGATTATACTGGTTAGGGCGGTCGAAGCCCTACGTCCAGTGAGTTGGTTCGGTCCGCGTTACTCGTAGTAGGGGTTACAAGCTCTTGCGAGAGAGGAAGGAGCTCCCAAGTCTCTAAGTGTGAGTGTTGCTCGCCCTTGCGTGCGTTGCAAGGGCGTGGCGAGTGTGTGTGAAGTGAAAAAATGAGAATGCGGTAAGAAATCGCGGTCCTCCAGCCGCGAGTCAAGCTTCCCCTTTTATCTGTCAAGGGAAAGTTGACTGTACAAGGATGGAGGAAAGAAGAAAAAGAAAGAGAATTGGTAAAACTAGCTCAATGTAGGTGGGGGGCCTCGCAGGGAAGGGCGCGTCCGTCCTCGACGCCGCCTCCTCCGGGCCTGGGCGTCCGTCCTCGACGCCGCCTCCTCCAGGCGTGGGCGGCGACGGCTGCTACAGCTCGACTGCGGCGGGGATGTCCGGATCCTGTTTGAGCACTGTGCATCCCTGTTTCTTTACGGCCCGCACTGTTAACGTACGACGAGGCGGTTCGATCGCTGTCAACCGTCCCTGCAAGACGTGCGGGGCTTGCAGTTCACGTCTTCGGACTGTGCCGAAAGACATCCACTTGCGGCCATTTAAGGCGCTCCACCGGCCAACCTCCGACCTCGATAGCCTGACCCCTGGGGTCGGAAGGCCGGGGTCGGGCGCCCGGGGTCGGCCGAGGCGGAGAGTTCTTCCGACCCCTGGGGGTTGGGAGACGGGTCGAGGAGTCGGGCCTCCTTTTTCCTCCGCGGCCTCTGGGTTGCGGTCCGCGGCGCGCATCGTGGGCTGGGCTTTGACCATGGCTATCTTCGGGGACAACCACGGTCTCCGGCCCAGTCCCTAGTGATTTAGGTATAGTCGAGGGATTATGCGGGTAATCGCGGGTACCTGGTTTTGGGTACCCGACAAGGAGAGTGAGCGGGAGTGTGTGAGGACGGCGGTTAGGGTTTCGGCCGGCGTTTTATGCCGAGCCCGTTCATCTGAGCCGTCTGATCCTCTCTCAGCCCGATCCGACGGCGCGCGCCTCGCCCTTCAGATGGGCTGGGCCAGATGCGATGCGCGCGCGCTCATCGGGCCGCTTCGACGGCCCGGTCGTCGGTTTTTCCGGCCTCCGGTCCGATGGTCTTTTAAGCTGGCCCGCGCGGCGTCGCGGACGTGTGGGCTGCGCCAAAAGCCGTGCGCGTGGTAATGAGCTGCTGGGCCGGGCTGAGTTGCTGGCGCGCGCGCGCGAGTGGGCTGGGGCGCATCCCGCGTCATGGGCCACCTCTGTGTCCGCACGCCATGGGCTGTTGCGGGCCAAATTTCAGAACTAAAAGGTCAATTCTCATTTATTTAAGTTTTTTCATTTTTCCTTAATGTTTAAGCTCAGTTTTAAGATATGTAGTTTTAAGCTAAGTAAATTAAGGAAATTTAATTAAATACTCTTTTATGAGCTCAGTTTTGCTACAAAATTTTGTAAGTGATATTCAAGTTTTCCGTGCAGTAAAATTCCTCATAATTTTCTAAGTTTAATTTTGGCTCATTTTTCCAAATATTGTTTGGGAAATTGATTATGCTAAATTCTCAAGAATATTTTAGTAGCAATATTTCTTTTGCTATCTTAAGCTTCCGCTGTCATCTTGAGAATATATGCTCATCCAATATTAAGTGTTATTGAGAATATTAAGTATATATATTAAGTTTTATTAGCTTTCATGAGCATAATAATTTTAAGGCTTTGAATCTATAATATCTATATGAGTCAAGTCCACTATCTTTCTAAAGCTCAACTCTCATGCAGCCACATCATCTCTATTATTCAGACCATTGGATCCTAGCTTCTTGATTCATCTGTTCGTCCATCCTTTCACCTTGCCCTTCCTTCCCCACTACAAATTGCTCATTGATTCCCACCGTTCTCCACCGAGGTGTGCATGCAAAAACTGCCACCCATGCATGCAATAAACTGCTGCTACTATTTGTAAATAAATATTGCCATGATCTCAACACTCACACGCCACTAATGTCGTCTCCCTAATGACTCATAACACACCATGTGTTTGCTAACTGCTGGTCTTGCTAATTCAGATAGCAAACTGAAACGTCCAGCCAGCTTTAATATATATAGCCCCATTGAAGCGCACATTCCTGGGGCACCAAGCAACACTACCAGCAGCCGCCCCATTTCATCTCCAGAGGCGCCACCACCTCGGAGCATCAGAGCAACACAGCAACATGCAATCCATCATCTGGCTTGCATTCTTGCCATTGATGACCCCATCTTCAGCTTCTAACTAACGCTAGGCATGGAAAGAGTATTTTAGGATTGACATTGTCTTTGGTACATATCAGTCTCGATTTCTTTGTTAACTGATTCGTTTGTGGGTGAATGTATTGCTTGCTTGGATCATTTTTTCCCCTCGAATGTCCAAATGCTTCTTTGTTTGCGTGAAATGAAGAGCCCTCTGTACATTAATTTTATTGCTATTGCTGGAAGCATCACCGCTGATGTGCTTCAGATGCATATTTCCTCCAAGCATGTTGATTTTTCTGGGTGACATTTTTAATTTTTATTGTTCTGATTTTAATTAGTAAATTATTCCATGTGCATATAGCTTTGAAATATTGTCTTCATCTCTATCAATCTCCTAAATAAACCACATGAAGTTCCCGCAGCAACGCACGGGGTAATCACCTAGTTAATTTAGTTATTAAGTTGAGCTCGAATTTTGGGAATTTTAATCTGTACAATGTACATATTTCATGAGTTTTCTTTACTCCTTCTATTTTCACAGAAATATGAGTTCTTAGTTATTTAAGTAATTCTCCAAAATTTTAAGTTTAAGCGTTTCCTCTCTGGGAACTTAACATGGTTAATATCATTTCATAAAGTTAATGCCCCATTCAGATGACCTTTTCTCACCATGTTTAAGTAATTATTTTGAGTTTTATACGACATTTTAGTGTCATTATTTCACTGAGAATATTAAGTTTGATCTGTTAAATTTGCCTATAAGTAAGTTTTATGCTGTTTTCATTATAAGTTAAATAAGTTTCGCTTGTTTTCCCCACCGGTGATGCAAGTTGTGACTTATTTTGCATGATTGTAATCAGACCACCATAGGGTTATTCTCATGCTATTTAGTGCATCTTATTGTACTATTTAAGTTTAAGTTTTAATATTATTGTAATATTTTTCCATCATCATCCATCATGCCTTAAGATTAATAAGAAATGCATAAGTTTGCATCATTAAGTGTGCTCTAAGATTAATAATGCTTCTCTTGCATATTTATGCTCAAGCACTATTTATTAGCACATTAAGATATTTACTAAGAATTATTATTTGGCTATGTCCTTTCAGCTGAGAGCCACATGAGGATCATTAAGCCCTTCAATGGCATTGATTTCCTTCAATGGAAAGAGAAGGTGCAAGACATTCTCAAGTTTCTGGAGCTTGATTATGTACTTCATAAGGTCAATCCATTTCCTCCCACTCCTGGCATTGAGGACTATGAGGAGAAGATGTATGAGTATCACTTCAAATTAGATAAATGGGAAAAGGACAATAAGTTTGCCAAAAGAATCATCAAGCGTTCGATTTCAAACGGCATAAGGGGAGAATTTGATCAAAATGATGACACGACTGCTAATGAACTCTTCTATTTAATTGAGACCAGTCATAAAACAGTCTGCACAAGTTTCCTCATTAAAAGGCTAACCACCGAACGCTATGATGGACACAGTGGATTAGCAAAGCACATACGCAGAATATGTGACATTGCTTCTGAGCTTAAGTCTTTTGGAATGGATATCTCCGATTCATATTTAGAACATTGCATTAGTGAATCCATGAAATCGGAGGAGTGATCCTTATAATTAGTCGATATGAGTTGAAGTTTTATTCTTATGACCTTCATTTAGAATGAGTTAGTGGATTCAATAATTAGCTTGATGGCATTCAATGTAATTTAGTGAAACCTTTTGGTTCAATATATCATTGTTTATAAATATATTTCTCTCTAAGTTGTAAAATTATCTCTTATATCCTCAAGTTTTAAGATATTATCTTAATTGCTTCTCTACAAGCAAATTTTATAATGTTAATTATGAATCGTGAGAGTTAGATGAGATAAGTTAAGTGATGAGACCTTGTCGAATATGTGGTAAACTCACGTTTAGACCACAAATTCGGGGGGAGAATGGCATGTCTCATCAATTTAAAGATACTCCAGTTAATAATGTCATTTAAGAATTGCTCTTGTCAGTTAAGAATTGATATTAGAAATATCTTAATAATTCTCTCCATGATATTTTCATTGTCCATAAGTTTCAAGGACATAAATAAGTATAAGTTTTAAGCATAATATACTTGCTATATCTTATTGCTTAAATTAAGATTTTTAAGTTCAAGAGCTATATTATCATGCAAGTCATGATTATTAAATTACCACTGTGATGGGAGTTCATACTCCACAAAGACCAATTGTCTCAATAAGTGTGAGTTTTATTCTATATTCTGGTCACTGCTGTGTACGGGATAATTCTCGCAGGTTGTGTTGTGTCACCCATTTTCTGGCCACCGCTGTTATGGGTTGGTACGATGGAACCAGAAATGATTGAAGTATGATTATGTTCATGATACTGGCCACCGCTGTTTTGTGGACATTTAATCATAACTTTGCTACTCTAGTTCATTTTCTGGCCACCGCTGACGTGTTCTAGTTTTGGCAAAGGAAGCTAATCCGTGGTATCGTAAATGTCGTGCCAAGATAAGCTGAAAAGATACCATTGTAAATTATTTTTAGATAAGTTTATGGGCCGACACATTTAATATTCTGATTATTCAGAGTTCAATGGAAGCTCATAAGGAAGGAAGGAAATGGGGGAGAAGAATCTTATTGAAATATAGGATAAGTTTTCCTATATTGATGATTTAAGATGAGATGTATATACATACATATATGTTTTCTCATATATATCGTGCCATAAGTATTCCTCAGTTATTTTTCCTATCTCTATTTAGGAAGTGCATAAGTCGTACTACTATAACAGAGACATGTAATGTAATGTTTAATAATAAGATGGGCACAAAAGTAAAAGCCTCAGTTATTCCTAAGATTATGTAAAAGATGTCATAAAAGGATCTATGAATTTTGAACATATGTGTTGTTTATCTCATAGCAATTTTCTGATGGAGTGAAGGCACTAGACTGTAATGGGTCTGCAAATTTTTTGAAGAACTGATTCCAAAGAAAAATAAGATGTTAAGTTTATAACTCACTATGAGTTTGTACGTATCATGGGTAACCGTGATTTATTTTATAAGGATTAAGGTGGATTAAATAAGATCCTGATACTCTAAGGTGATTATTTTCTCCGTAAGTTGAAAGAAATAAGCATGCATTCCAAGAAAGGAGAAATGATTTCATCATATCATAAGATACATCTAGTGATGCTCTTCCTAAGTTCTGGGGGAGTATGACACTTTGATAGGACCAAAAATGAGTATTGGGATTGCCACTCAAGCACAAAAGTTAAGAGAGGCTCTGAAGTGACATTATGTGAATGCAAATATAATTATGCCTGTTAGTTTTGCGTGATATAGCAAAATTTTATCATAAATATAAGATTAAGAATAAGAGAAATAGGAAGACGTTCCTAAAGCTTCAGATAGAAGCTATGTGCTAAGCCAAATAAGAAATTGACTTAGCATGACAAGCCAGAATGCTTGACAAAATTTTATTAGTCTTAGTCTAGGGAAGGTTCACTGGAAAAGGTGTTTTAAAGATAAATGCACCATATAACATGCTTATTAATTAATTAAATACTATTCAGATAAAGTTTTGTGAGGGTGTATGGATGTAAATGTGCACAATTAAGTTTTATGTCCTTCATTCTTACAAATGTGAGCGATTCTGCAGAAAGCTCTAAAACAAGATTAACATTATTAATGTTGTTTTTGTATGGCATGTTTTATTTTAAACAGGCATATAAAATATATTCCGATATTATTAAGTCTACATTTAGTTGTAGTGAATACCACTGTATTTGATTACAGTATTCCTTCAAGTAATGACATAGTTGATGGTGTCAAGCTCATTGACAAATATTGTTATGCTATGAAAGAAGGATCCCAGAATCAAGTCATTTTAATGCTTTAAGTAAATAGCTAGCAACATGACTAATTGAGGGTGCTATCTCCTATCCTAATTTCGCGAAATTAGTGTGGATTTGGTGATTAACCTGAAATATGATTCTGAATGAGGCCGAGTAAATAAACTCCTAAATAAGATTAATAAGTGTTTTATCAAAGTACTGTAGTGGACTTTGGTTAATGTGTCCCGGTATACCTGTAATGTTTGCCGGTGACTCATTCGTCAGGTTTTGTTATGGTATTTAGTGTGAACATAATGCGAACATAAGTCTAAGTTTAAGATTAAGATTGTTCGATTAAGCGGGGGATTATTGATCTGTGTATGTTCACCTACACATGATCGATAGTATGAATATTATAAACAATTAGCTATTGACCTTCGGTCAAGTGGGAGAATGTTGGAATTGACCTTGGTCAACAATTGAACCGAAAGGCCCACCTTAAGCCCAACTAACCCCTATTAGTTGCCTTGATCGGGAGGCAACACTTAGCCCACGATTTGGGCCCCGGCCTCACGCCTACAGCACATATAAATATGAGAGGAAACCCCTGGTTAACCTTAATCCATGATTACTCACGAAATTGAGCCTAGGGTTCCTCCTAACCCTAACTCTACCGGTCGCTAAGGTGCTGGAAGTCGTGGAAGCCCGATGTCCCTTGATCTACTTCGACATCAAGTTGTTCTACGTACAGCAAGTCCATCGTCATCCTTTTGATCTGCACCCATTGCAGATCTATTTCATAACGAACCTAAGATCAGGTAGGTTAAGATCAATCCTTTCAGTATTAGATTAAATTCTAGGTGTGATCTACATCTGACTAGTTGATCCTGTTAAGTTAATGATGCATTAGTTCTAACAGCTTGGATCCATGAACGGAGCATCTAGCTCTTGAGTGAAATAAGTTGCACCAATCGGACAGATGGACTTTCTTGCGGAGCCGATGGTCGAACCGAGCTTCTAGCTAGAGAGTACGCTACAAGAAAGTGATGTGCAGAGATGGAAGACCTGTGCCCATCCTATCGATAGCGTACGAATGCAGCATCGGAAAGATGCACGACAACGGCGAATATGCAAATCCTCAACTGAAAACTGAAATGCGAGAGCAGGCTCCCACTTGGGAAAAAGAACCTTAGGGCCTGTTTGGATCCCTAGAAATGAAAATCTTTCCACGAATCACAATCGAAGAATTGAATCAGTTCGAATTGAATCAGCTCGAAATTGATTGATTTCCATTTTTTTGTTTGGCTGTACACAAAAACGAATTATTCGAATTAAAATCCAAATGCTGTTTGGTTGTGTGGAATCACTTAAACAAAGAATCAACATTATACCTCCACTATCTGATTCAAACGCACAATACACCCACATCAGAGATTAACAAGCATGAGGAGACGAGGTCAAAAAAGAAAAAAAAACAAGCATCAGGAGACAGCAACACGGGGACAAGGAGAAGACTTGTCTCCAATTATCAAATCAAGTTTAGGAAGAGACAAACAGAAGCTGGGATTGAGAAATTAAAGAAGTTTCCGGAGTTGTTGACAGGAAGAAGATGCAGGAAGCTTGTGTCGTGCCTGTGTCAGTCAGGGTGTCACCATGTTAGCTAGAGACGGGAGAGGAGGAGGAGAAGACTTGCCTTAACGTCGTGCTCAAGCTGAGACGGAGTGATGGCATGGGGAAGCTCTGATGGAGTGATGGCGCACGAGCGAAGCGAGTTAGGTAGCGGCGACGGCATGGGAGAGATGAGGAGGGCGGCGATGGTGGCGCGAGCGAGACGAGGTCGGCGGCGGCGGCGGAGCGAGGGCGTGATGAGATCAACGGTGACGGCGGGGTGAGTTGTGGAGGACGGTGGCGTCGGCGCAGGGGAGTTGTGGAGGACGGCGTCGGCGTCGCGGGCGAGTTGTGGAGGACGGCGGCGGCGCGGGCGAGATGAGATCGAGATGAGGACAGAGGAAGAAGGATTCGGAGCTTTTCGTGGTTGTTTGGGCCGGAAAGTAATGGAGGCCACCGTTTGAGAGGAAGGAAATCGATCGAAACGTACCTTTCAATTCTGTGGGCAGCCAAACGGGTCGGGCTTGGGAAAAGGATTCGATTCAGCCCAATTCCAGAGATCCAAACGGGCCCTTAACAGAATTCCCACAATGGAACTGAAAAGCATGTCTTACTCCAGACTCCACCAGTGACGGCATGGCGATAGATATGCACCGAAATAAAGAAGGCAACGTATCCTATGAGAACCAGATTCGTGTGAGAACTATGAGAACTCCAATCTGAGCCACATGATCTTGATCCAAAGGGGGCGCATAGGGAGAGGTGGGAGGGGGGATTTGCAAAATCACCGTCCACTTTTGCAAATCCCCCCTCCCACCTGAATTCATGCGCCCCATTGGATCAAGATCATGTAGCCCAGATTGAAGTTCTCATAGTTCTCACACGAACCTGGTTCTCATAGGATACGTTGCCAATAAAGAAAGACCATCAGCTGCTTTCCTCGTCCCTCGCATCGCCTCCAACAATCCAACATGAGGAATCTCTGATCTAACTTACTGCAGCTGATGATAAGTACTAGTAGTTGTGCAAGCAATAGCTGATGACAGCAAAAGCACAGTTGCAGATTAGCAGCAGTTCTCGATGAAAAATATACATGTGTAATGATTAGAAGGGGAGGAAAGCGAGATTGGAAGTCCTGATCGCTTCCACCGAATTAATAATTATACAAGTGCTAGACGTACGAAGCATTTGCATGCAAGCGTGGGTGCAAGCAATGCAGGCGGAAAAATTACAGCCCAAATAGGAGGAGGCTATAGCTAGTGTACACACACGTGACATGTCGGCGTTGCGGTTTGTTGCACAGACCGATCGATCCCCGTCGACCGATCGTCAGAACGTGGGCACGACGCCGTCGACGCCGTAGTCGGCGTCGGCGGCGGCGCCGGGCGCCATGAGCGCGGCCACGGCGGCGGCGGCCGAGGAGTACATCTCGTCGTCGTGCTCCTCCATCATCGCGGCGTCCTGATCGGCCGACGACCCTCCTCCCGACGTGCGCTTGGCGAACCGGCCCTTGATGCGGGGCCGCGTCTCCGCGTACGCCTTGCGGGACGCGTAGCGGATGGTCTTCTCGAACCGCCGGCTCTTGCGCTTCTCCCGGTACCGCATCAGCCGCGCCTCCCGCTCCCGGCCCCTGCTCACCACCGCCACGGGCGCCGCGCCCGCCGCCGCGTCGGGAACAACCGCGGCCTCCGACGACGACACCTGCGTTTGATCTCTTTTCAGAGCACTGATCTGCTGAAAGCGTACGTAATGGACTCTAGTGTGGATGGATGATGTGTTGTTCTAGATGCTTACGCTGTGGTTCATGGAGTGGTCGGGGTAGAAGAGCTTGGCGCCGGAGAGGTCGAGCTCGGTGGGGCCGTGCTGGACGCCGATGGCCTTGATGTCATCCATGGAGCGCGCGAAGTCGAGGTCCAGGTACGTGTCGGAGTCGGCGAAGAACACGTCGGCGGAGGCTCCGTCTTTGTGACCCCCGTGGTGGTCGGGCTCGGGGAGGAGCCACGACGCCGCCTCGGCCTCGTTGCTCCGGCTGTCGACGTCGTCGGCAGTATTATGCCCCGCCTTGTTGGCCGAGGCGAATGGCTTGGGCGCGTCGGCCAGCGCGCCGTAGAAGGGCGCGACGGGGTGGCGCTCGTGGCGGCGCGCGAGCGGGTTTGCCGAGTGGATGTCGGCGTCGCAGGAGGCGCAGAGCGCGGCGGCGTCGGCGCGGCAGGTGACCGACGCGGGCGCGTGCTCGCAGACCTCGCACAGCCACACCCGCGCGTGGCGCGAGCCGGCGCCGTGCGCGCGCGCGTCGCACCCGGCGCACAGGAACGCCGCGTCCGCGCGGCAGTAGAGCCGCGCCGCCTCGCCGCCGCACGCGTCGCAGGGCCGCGCGTTCAGGCCCCAGTACGACCCGCCCACCGACTTCTCCTCCACCTCCATCGCTCACGCCCACGCCGCACCTCCTCCGCGCTCTGGAGCTCGTAGGACTTCGGGGGTCGCAGCTGCCGGGCGCGAAACGATTCTCAGCCAAGCTTTCCCCCGCGCTTGCGGATTTGAGCTCCTCACGACCGGATCCTCGACGCCACCGGGCGACGTGGAGGCGCTGCGCACCACGGGCGTCGCTGTCCCGGCAGTTTGTTCGCCAGTGCTCTCTGCTAGGCTCGCTCCCCCCTCACCGCGTCTTATCCGGCCGCGCCGCCTGACGAGACTCTAGCTGTGGCGCACACGGTAAAAACGCTCGCAAGCGCGGTGAATCACGCGACCGGGCGTCCGGGCCGGCGTCGCCCTCGTGCCAGGAGGGGACGTGCTGGTCGTTGTCGGGGGAAAATTGGGCGGGCGTCGTGACATGGCAAGTTGGGGCGATGCGACGGCGACGGCCGGGCCGTGGGTCGCGGCGGCGTCGGCCCGATTCCCGACGCGGGGGGGGGGGGGGGGGGGGGGGCCAGTGCGGGGACAGGTGTCGACGCACGGTTGGCTCACGCGATCGCGCTCTTATCTCCATGGGACGGATGCTCCCCGGCCATGTCAGCGACCCGTGGCTGTGCAGCTGGGACGAACATGTATGCATGGCGTCAAGGCCGTTCTGGAAAATACGCTCTCCGAGCGAGGAGGCGCAAAGCTTCGGGACTCGGGTAGTGGATTGCAGTTCGCAGGCATGCAGCCGGACGGACGCGCCCGGTGTCAACGTCCTCTGCAAATGACACGAAGAAGCGACTTGTTTACCCTTGCATGCATGGCTTATCCTTTTGTATTTCTCTTGCGCTTCACAGTTTTCATCAGCCACCTGCATACTTGACGACGATCACCAGTCGCTGCTTCCTGATTCCGTTCATACTTCTCGTCCAATGATCTGGCATTAGTTGCTTTGTTGATTTAAATAAGGTCTTTATCTAGGCCCAAGTTAGAGGCCAAACAATTTTCACTCTTGAGCGATGTGGTATTCTTTTCTTTATTATTATATATGTATTGTTGGTACAATAACTGAATAAGCCAAATTCATGTTCTCTGGCCGGGGCACATGCCCCATGGTATAAAACATTTTTCTCTTGTTAATAGCTTACACTTAGCTAAAATTCAATTAAAATAATATACTTTTGAAAGCGAAGCACCAGGGTCATCTCTACCCTACTTTCGCCACAGGATATAATGAAAAAGACAGTAGATCAATGGAATCGGCCTCGTCTCATGCTTATCTAACCCGATGGACAAGACAAGCGCTTGCACAACTGTAAGGACCGTGTGACCGAGAGGAGGGGGTGAATCGGACACACCATGAATTAATACTTTTTACACTTCTAGCCACTAATTCTATTTGCACATGTAAAAGGTCTATAACATAAGCATACATGTGCACTACGTGTAAGATATCAAGCAAGGATAACCATATGCTAGGACTTGTACATGCTAGGTGCAAGGCATATATGAGCATAAGGAAACAACCTAGCATATAGATATGACAACATAAGCTCAACAAGTCATACACATGCTAGTATATAAGATAACAACGATCAAACAATCTAGCATGCATATAGGGAACACATAGAGAAGCTCAAACAAGTCCTATACATGCTAGTGTATATGGTAAGATAGACAATCAAACCAGCATGTATAAGTACACAAAAGAAAGCTCAAGCTAGTGATCATGATAACTAAATAGATACAATATAAGCATAACAAGAGATCACTCTATGATATCAAGCAAGTGTGAGCTATCACAAGTAGGTACAAGTATATATAAGGAAAGCATGTATCACTAGATATAACGAGGAGCTAGCACGGCAACAATCGCTAAGCAATCATATGAGATCAGCACAATATCTACTACAAGCATATAGGATAAACAAGATAACAAGTGCAAGTAGTAGAGAGTAAGAGTAAGAGATTGCTCATCGATTTTTCCCGTGGTATCGGGAGGATGGCGCCTCCCCCTAGTCCACGTTGGGTCACTCCCGCCGAAGTCTCGACCCCGTCCCTCCACTCGATGGCGATCCACTCTAGAGCACACTCCACTCCTCGAGCCGGTGTTGTTCCCAAGAGCACGCTTCACCCTCCGAGTGAAGTCACGGGCTTTACCCCGCCGCCCACGGCAATGCTCTCTTCCTTGGAACCAACCACCGCTCCTTGAGTGAAGTCGCGGACACGTCCCGCCGGCATCTCCGGATACTCTTCCGAGGGTAAGGATCCGCACGTGATGCGGTCCAAAGGGCGCTCCACTAGTGATGCTTCTTTCGCACGGGAAGCTCCAAGACCGTGTACAGACTTGTGTTGGCTTCCACACTCTCTTGGCAAGCTCAACACCGACGCCTAACCGGTCTAGGCCTTGCCATAGACCAAGGGTAACAAACCAAGACCGCCTCTCTATGACCACACTAGTTCTAGAGGTGTATGGATGCACTCAACCCTCTCAAGCATTAAGATTTTCTCACCAAATCTTCTCCCAAATGCCCTCTTGCATCCTCTTGTCTTCCCTTGTGTTTCCCCACTGGTAACAATGGCCAAAGGCACCTCAAAGGACCAAACAACCGACTATTTATAGCCCACCAACCATAAACTAGCCGTTGCAATAAAACAGCCCAGAATCTGTAGTCACCGTATCATCCAACTCTATAGTCACCGTATGATACGGTGACAACCTGACAGCCTGAAGTATTTCGACCATAAATCCCTGCTCCTAACTCCGATTAGGTGTTCTATATATCAATGGAAAGCTCTTGAAATTCCCCACAACTTTGCAATTGGGTCAATCTTCTGAATCGTCTATTTTCAAGCTGATATGGCCACTTAATCTTTCAAAGGTCATTTTCATATCATTTCTCAGGACAGCCTCTAGTATTTTGGTCATAACTCTCTACTCCGGCATCCGATGAAGGCGTTCTACATATCCACGGAAAGCTCTTCAAATTATCTACAACTTGCATGTTGAACTCATCCTTAGATTCAGCAATCTTCAATCCCATATGATCACCGTATGACCATCACCGTATATTACAGTGACTTAAACTTTTCTGCTGTCCGCGAACTCCGGAGTCTCTGGAAACCATGCGGTGATTACCGCCATATTATACAGTGAATACATCTCTTTTCTGTCTAAAACTTGTGTCTTCATCACCATTAATCACCGTATGATTAACACCGTATTATACGCTCACTATTCAATCTGTTGCTTCTTGTTTCGGCCATAACTTTTCACTCCGAACTCCGAAACTCCGATTTTAGTGATCTTGGACTTGTTGAAAAGCTTGTGAAGAGCTCTACCACACTGCATAGAGGTATGGAGTTCATCATCATCTTATCAATCCTCAAAGTCATGAGACAAGTCCAATTCATTTCTCTCTTTGTCTCGGCTTCGGTTCTTCAACAAAACTTGGTTCCTCTTCACCTCAGCTGTCACCCTAGTGCTTGAGAGACTCTATGTGCATCCAAATACCTTTACCACTAGTGTGACTTAAGAGAAACGACTCGATCCTCCTTGATAGTCCGGTTTTTCCTATGGACTCAAGCCTACATCTACACCAAGCCAACACTTGCTTGGATCTAGCGTGTCCTTAGCCTTGATCCATCTCCTTCAACCGTGACCTTCATCAAGTCAAATGATCCTCATCGTTGTCCATCGTCGAGGTAACCAATCACCGGGATGTAGATAGAATATTGATGTTGCTCATCCAATTCATCCGATCATGTGACCATATGAAAACCTTTCCTTCATCCACAAATGTTAGTCACAATGATCTCGTTGTCATAAAGTGCAACTCGACCGAATCATCATATAATGTGCATAATATATGTATATAAAACTAGCACAATAACATCATCATGATATAAGGATGTTAAAGCAAGCTACATGATGAATAAGCAAAGCATGCATGTCATGATAAAGATATGTAAGCAAGATCACATGATATGACATGGCAATATGATGACAAGGTAGAGTATACATAAATAAGCACATACAAACCATCATCACATAAGAGACAAGATCATCATGGTATAGGATATAAGGCAATACTAACATAATGATCAAGAACATGTCAAGGTATATGATACATAGAGGAACACATGACATACTTACCTTGTCTCTTACCTCATGTGTGTAGTAATCACCTCGTAGAGTAGTCCTCATGTATACTTCTTCTCTTCATCATCTTCCTTACAACCTTTGAGGTGTTGGCACTCCAATAGTGTATCACTACATCTATAAGACTAACCATCTTGCAAATTAGCAAACCTTGTTAGTCCCATTGACCATGTTGACATCAATCACCAAAACCTATGAACCATGCTCTAGGTTCATTGATCTTACAATAACTACACAAAAAAGTCAAATTATTGATGCATTTGAGGGTCCATATTTTTTTTAACATGCTTATAAAAATGTTGATAGTCAGTTGAATAATAGCATGGTAAATCAATCGTCTATCCACCAATTCTAAACCAATGTGCTACAAATAAAAACCTCCGAAGTGCCTCGAACCTTAGGTAGGATTCCACGAGAATGCTAGGCTTGAAACACACACAAAAAAAAGGGAAAGTTGTTGTGGAACGCTATTTGCCTTTTATTGTTCCACGCCAAATGTTTGAATACATTGCAATTTTTTTTGCCGTTACTCGTTACAACACGTTCTACTACTCAATATAATAGTGTTTTTTTAATTCAGTTAGCGAAAACTTGCTTGTAATGTATACTCTATTTTCAATATGATCCAGAGGAGATAATTTAATCTTCGTTGGCCAATGAAGAGTTTCATTTGGTGTTTCATCTAAAAGTGATTTAAAACTACCCCCCATTGCATAGTTTCATTTGGTGTTTCAAGCATGTAAATCTATTTTAGTTTATACGTTGTTTAAAAGAATGAAATTAAATTCCTCTCCTGACCTCCAATGCTGGCCTCCAATTAATTTCCTCTTCATAACTCTTTTGTCATGTCACCGAGTTTGCTTATATAGCACCTCAATTAATGAAAATAATACCTTTAATGAGAGTAGCCTGAGTTTCTTCACTGACATCAACATGTGAAAATTGCTACAGTCTGCTTACTTCCGGTCACACGATCTACTAGGGCGAGCATATTGCTCCAAAGAATACACATGGTTAATAAATAGGTAAACTCGAGAATAATGACATGACATTAACATACATCGATGTCATATTTGTCTAAAAAACGACTATTATATTGGTTATGTTGCGTTATGTTATGCCAAAGGGACATAATCTTGTAATGGTACTCATTCAAATATGATTTTTTTTTTTGGGTGAAACATCAAAATGCGACAAAGTTTATGCCCCATAACCAATTTTCTCAAATATAAATATGCTTGGATACTTGTATATAGTGTTTTTCCTAGCAACATGTATTCATGACTGAAAGTAGTATTTTACGAGGTATTTTGATTTGAGTATTGCAACCTACTTAGCAGATTTCTTTACAATTGGAAGATTTAATGATCGAAATTACTTTGATGGTTCTCGTATATGTTAATAAAATGGGTTAAATCGGTCCAAATAAAATCAAACAAACAAGTTGTATATAAAGCATTTTCCCCCGAGAGGCTGGTCGATCTGAACTCGAATTCAACCCTTCCCGTTTCTTTCTCCTTTTGGCGAAAAAGGGCCTTCTCCGGTTCAATTAAAACCTCAACAGTACCCGCCATCCTCCTAAAACCCTAGCGTCTTCGTCCCCAAAGCACGATAGCCATGGCCGCCGCCGCCGCCCCCCCTGACGAAGCCAAATCCAAGACTGTTCTCCGCCAGGTTCGCAATCCCATCTCGTTCCAGATTGGTGCCGTTCTGCCCTCTATTTTTCAGCGATTCATGGGATCAATTTCGTGCGTTCACCCCCCCCCCTTTTCGCCCGCAGGTTGAGTTCTACTTCAGCGACAGCAATCTCCCTCGCGACGGATTCCTGCGTAGGACCGTCGAGGAAAGCGACGATGGGTGTAAGAACGCATTACCGTGCTCGTCTTCGATGCTGCTGCTGATTTGTGTGGCTCTGATGCTAATTTTGTGCTGTTCTCTGCTGGGGTGGTGGGATGATTCGGCAGTGGTGAGCCTAGCTCTCATCTGCTCCTTTTCGCGGATGAGGAAGCATCTAGGACTCGAGGGGGACGTGAAGCCGGAGACCGTGCCAGAGGAAACGGTACTCGCGGTTGCTGACGTGCTCCGCAGTTCCTCGGCTCTCCGAGTCTCTGAGGACGGTAAGCAAGTTATGTCTCCTTTGGATACAAATGTTTGTCTCTACATGATATAGGAAATTGTGTGGGGATCTCCATTCAAAGTTACATTTGATTTCTTTTGGAAGCTTTATATTGTCAACAATACAGTACTACTCTGTTCACATTTTCAGCTATGTTCAGATTTAGAATGGCCCTATTCGGAATTCTGATGGTTGTTCTACCAAAATTTAAACTACTAAACTATTGTTAAAATCACCTATTGGCGCATAAAGATGGAAATTTGCTACGTGGGTCAAATGAAACCAAAATGAATCTGGCTCATTTTAGTATGCAACCATAACTTTGTGTTCTTATTCTGTAACTAACGTTCAATGCTGTTTTCAACACAGGGAAGAAAGTTGGTAGGGCTAATGAGTTGTTGAAGCCAGATGAGGTTATAGAGCAAGTGGACTCTAGGACAGTTGCCGTGTCACCACTTCCTCACAATGTAAAACTGGAAGATGTTGAGTCTTTCTTTTCTAAATATGGCAAGGTAAATAATCTATGTGTTAGCACTTGCATATTTCACTTAAAAGAAGTAGATATGAAGCAGATAGCACAGGTGGTCAGTAAAATTTTGATGTAAGTAGAAATCAGATACATAGGATAGACAAACATTACTCATTACTTGATGTTTCGAGCCGAGGTTCAATATTGCGGAAGACTTTGAGCTGAAAATGTTCAATCAGTGCTCATATCCTTGATGTTATGCATGAATGATCAATGGATATGATAAGTTGATGAACTAGGCAATTGCAAATGTAGTACTATATGCACATTAAACCTACCATATAAATAGTAAATACCAATAATGCTAAGTTATATGTATACTCTTTACATCGCAGGTGAACAGCGTGAGGCTACCACGACATGTTTCTGACAAAAGACACTTTTGTGGCAGTGCACTAGTTGAGTTTTCCGAAGAAGATGAAGCAAAAGGTGTTTTCAAGAATAAGCTTGTATATGCCGGGGCTGATCTGGAAATAAGGCCAAAGTAAGTCAATTAGCATTTGAAAGTACATTTCTTATGCGGCACATGTATAACGACAACGAAAACAACAATGCTTTTTAGTCCCAAGCAAATTGGGGTAGGTTAGAGATGAAACCCAAAGAACCAACAAGAAAGAATGAGAAAGAAAAGTTAAAAGGAAGTTGGGAGACATAAGCAAAAGACTCTAATTGTAGTAATAGAGGTCATAAGGGACCGGTAGCTTAAGTGATGGTTCTGGTATGTAATTGCTAACTTCCATGCACTCCTGTCCATGATAGGCTGCCGGCACGCTTCCCCAGTTAATGCACTCTTGTCCATGATAGGCAGCTGGCATGTTACCCAAAATATTTTCCAAGTTTTTTTTTTTCTGTGAGGAATCAAGCTTTGATTACCGTAATTCACCTAGCTGCAAAAATTTTAGTTGTTTTCAGGTTGAATTTCTCTTATTGTCATTGTTAGGACTTAGGGACATTCAGTTTTTCATACTGTTAACTTTCTTTAAGTACCCAACATTATAAAACATTAATCCTGTGATGAAATAATGAAGGAAAGAGTTTGATGCTGAAAGAGAAGCGAAGAGAGAAGCACACGAAAAGTCAAAGAACAGTCCTGAAGGGTATACACTCTTTATCTACAATAGGACATTTCTTTTGTTGTTTTTTTGGTTCGAATTAACTATCTGAACAACCCATTCTGGTTATAGGTATCCAAAAGGTCAGGTTCTGGCCTTCAATCTCAAGAAAATTTCAGGCGATGGTGACATAGTTCAAAATGGTGCGGACAAAGTTGATGATACTAACAGTGCCGATAAAGAAGGAGCTTCTAATGCTACAGTGAACTCAAGTGTAGAGCATGAAGAGAAGATCTCCGAGAATAATAAAGATATGAGTGAAGCTGCTGGGGAAACTGCACAATCAATTGAGAAGGATGATAAAAGTCCTTCAGATAATGATCAGGATATAATCTTGAGGGAGGACATAAAAGAAGAATTCACAAAATTTGGCACAGTGGCGGTAATTTGATATTTATTAAGCACCTTGTCTTTCCCCCTTTTTGTATTATTCTATACAATCAGAATCAGTAGATGGCTGATATTTGCATACTCTTTGCTTGCATTATGAGAGCATTTAGCTTGGGGCCTTTTTTCCTATTAACTGGTTACATCACCCAAACATTCAAACATGCTGAGAAAACAAGTAGACAAATTAGAATGTTCAAAATTTGATATTGTATATAATATTGCATTCATATTTACATGGACTCTTCACATTCTATTTACAATGCAGAAATGGCAATCAATGTATAAAAACAGACTTCCTTTACGCATCTTTTCATCATTTTCAATAAATAGTTAACTCATTGCCGTACAGATTGCTTGTTACTTATTTTTGTTGGAAATATATGAGACTTCTTCTCTTGTTGGCAATATGAACAGACTTACTTCATTCGTAAACTTTTTATTGTTATATGGTTGTCCAAGGCTTCAGCTGTTCTTGACAACTGTTGTTTAAGTACCCGTCGGTGGAAGTGGCAGTGTTATTAATTGGAATACCAGTTCATCTATTTTTCGGCCATGAAGCATGCTACTTTTTTTGTTAGATGTGGATTATGGTTGTTTTGAGATAGTTTTGCAAATTCCCGATTACTTTAGTCAGAGCACAAAGCCTTTGCGGCTAATAACAAAACAATAAGACAATCGGTTATAGCTAAACATGATGTCGGGATTTAGCTGTGTAATGTCCATTCAACGGGCTTTTGTAAGGATATATATGTCGTTTACAGTTTCACCAAAGGAACATCATGCTGCATGTTCTCAGAGCATTGTGCACACATTATGAAATTTCATGTTCTCAGAGCATTGTGCACGCATTATGAAATTTAATATCTTTGTAGAGTATCTGCAAGTTCTTTAAACATAATTTCTTTATCAGATCCTGATACCAGCCTGTTTTCTTGGCATTGTTTTCCTTCATGAAGTATGTGGACTTCAGAAGAGGGGAAGATTCAGGATACATTCGGTTTGAGGATTCCATGGCTGCTGAAAAGGCCCGTGCATTTGCAGCACTTGCAGATGAAGGCGGTTTTATTCTGAAGGGCCACATAGTTACTTTGGAACCTGTAACTGGTAAGGAAACTATAGCTTATCTCAGTTGATCCCAGGCCTTTTCTTTTAACCTTCTGGATTCATTGTTTCTGTTACACTAACTGCTACATCTGCACGGATAATTGCATTCGTATGATATCATCTGGTCTTGTAGTTGATATTTGACTGCATGGATAGCATTTCTGTTTGAACTTTGAAACAATATTTCCATCCACATTAGTTCCTTTTGAAACCTAATCCTTACTAAACAGTTCACTGATTCATTAATTTGGATATCCAGTATGAGTTCACCAGATTTGAGTGCTATTTTCAGCGACATTTTTTATAGCCAATTCCTCATGCAGGCCAAGCTGAAAAGGATTATTGGAGTGCAATTCGAGGTCGTCACAGGAAATATAAAGACAACCAAAACAACAAAGGACGGTATGATCTATTTGCCGTGTGTAATTGTTGAAGCTGGTTTCAGTTTGATTCTCCCTTGCTAATCCTATTGCTGTTGAAATTGTTGTGGAACTGATTGCACTGACAGTAGATTGACACCCTCCACGAACTGTAAATCTTGTAACTTACATGCTAGAAATTTATTGGGTTCAGTTCATTCTTACACTCTTACTTATTTGAACTCTACTGATAAATAGGATACACCAGGTTTAGCTTACATCATTTTGTCGGTTTAACATCTTAATATACCATCTTTAGCATTGTTATAAACAGTGGACGAAGATATTTATGTGGTTATCTCTATGCAAACTTTCCAGGGACGGGCAGAGTAACAGAGGCGGAAAACAGTTTGGTGGGAAGCGAGGTCGCCACTTCGACTCCCATGAGAGGACCTCAAATAAAGCTCAGAAAGTCTGATGCCTCTCCTTAGAGGCCACATATCTTATAGTTCTATAGCGAGGAAAACATATTGCTTTGTTTCTTGGTCCGCAGTTTTGGAAGTGTCCGTTTGGTTTTCCTTAGAGGCCACATATCTTATAGTTCTATAGCGAGGAAAACATATTGCTTTGTTTCTTGGTCCGCAGTTTTGGAAGTGTCCGTTTGGTTTTCTTTTATGTTTTCTGTTCTTGTGAATCATGGGCGGCCTTTTATAGCAGACTGATAGGTTACGAAATCATACTGACAATGAGAGGAAATGAATTGTATGCGGCTAAAGCTTTATGCTAGAAGAGAAAAAATGGCTCTGCAGCGCTTCGAATTCTGCTACAGGCAGCCGAGAAACAGTACACAAAATTTCTGTTTGGTGCAATTTCCCGGTATGTGGCATTTTGAAATTTACCGCATATTTTGTAGGAATTCAACTAAATCCCGAAACTAAATAGGAAGCTTAAACAATTTTACAGGAAATAGCACTGTTCTAGTTCTTCTCGAATCTGAACTCTGAAGCATGCCGTGATTTGACCAAAATGCACGGGGTACAGCATTATTCACACGCAGAGTAGTGGCACCACGGCGGCGATGGCGGCTGCTCTCGCGACATCCTCCGTGGCGCCGAACTCTTCCTACCGCGCGATGCTGCCCAGCGCGCCGCCGCGTGCTCCGAGAGCCGCCGCCTCCTTGCCCGCGTCTCGCACCGGCCGCACCCCCCTGTCGTCACCTCAGACTGCCGGCCCAGCACAATCTTCCTCGCGATTTCCGCATCCGTGCTGTCGAAGAGCAACCGAGGCCGTCAGGGTTTCACCTGGCTCAACCTGTGCGGGTGGCGCCGGCGAGCTCCCCGCGCCCCTCCTGCCGAACGCGCGGCGGCGGGGGCTTGACCCGCTCTGGCACGGCGGCGGGTTCAGCCTCGGCGTCGACCTCGGCGGCTCCCGCACTGGCCTCGCCGTCGGCAGGGGCATCACCCTTCCCCGTCCCCTCACTGTGCGTACCCTTACACCCAAATCCTCGGCTCGGAGCACACCAACGAGATTGCATTTCGTTGTCGTTCGGGTTGGTTTGAAATTGAGGTTGAGTTGGTGAATGTCGCCAGGTGCTGAAGCTGCGTGGGCAGAAACTGGAGCTGATGCTGCTCGACATAGCTCGGCAGCAGGTGGCGTTTCACTCGTCGTGTTCTATGATGCGCCATTTCGAATTTCAAATGCGATGTTTAGTTGAGTGTGCTTTGCGAGCCGATTGCAGGAGGCGGACGAGCTCATAGTTGGTCTCCCCGTGTCGGCCGACGGCAGCGAGACGCAGCAGTCCAACAAGGTGCGGAGCGTCGTCGGGAGGCTCGCCGTCCAAGCAGCCGAGAGGTGCGTCACGTGCACCGCATTCGACTTCCTTTGGTTATGTAGGACTGTTCTGGTCTGTGTGTTCATTGATTGTTTCAGTGTATGGCGTGGTGATTGTTGAGTGCCTCAGTGGGTTTGTTTGAACGACGCAGGGGCTTGAGGGTGTATCTCCAGGATGAGCATGGAACGTCCATAGACGCCCTTGATTTCATGATCTCCAGGTGCGCCTTATCTTGTTGGTTGCTAGTCTCCACAGTTTCAGTATGCCACTGGCTTGCTCTCCCTTTTTTTGAGACCAAGAGCACTCCTCTCTATTTAATCACTTGGATTACAGACTGACTTACTGCTGTTGCTCACTTAGCTGAACCCTTGCTGCTGACTTCAAATTTTTAGTATTGTTCCATTCCTATGTCGAATTGTTACCTTTTTAACATCAAAAAGCTTGTCTGAGTATGATCCTTAATTTTCAGAGGTGTTAAGAAGTCTGCCCGTGATGTCAAATCCGACGCGTATGCTGCTGTGGTACGTGTCCTACATTTCTTACCTATTTAAGTCATCGCTGGTCGTTTCTTTATAAAATTTATTTTGTTTGCAGATGATTTTGGAAAGATATTTCTCCTTATCAGGTCGAGGGGCTAACATTGTTCTTCCTAAGCAATCAGAACTACAGGGCAAGTTGACAAGTCTTGCTAGGAAAGATGCTAACATTTAGGAGGGCATATCTTCTACTTTCTCCAACTGTAGACATCAAAACTAGTATGATTTAGAAGAACCATTTTTCTGTCTCTGTGACTAATGTTTTGTTTTCGCACCTTGAAAAATACTGGGAGAAAATAACTTCAATTGCGATAACATCTACTATGCTATTTTTTGTTATTCAAGATATTTTCTTTCTAATGTACTGAAATCACACAAAGTTGTTTTGTAATGTGATCCGTTTTGTAAATTGAGTAGCAAATTTGTTGTCATTTTCATAGCTTTTGTCAGAGTAGCACCCTAGAGCAATTTGTGGTAGCCTTTATAGCTTTTATGCAGTTTCCAACATGGAGACCATAAAACAACGCCTAAAAATAGTCTGAAGACTCTGAACCGGCCAAGATGGAAAGACAAAAGGTAATTTGCAACAATACCCTATCTCATTTCGTGTGGCAAATATGCTCATTTCCAATTCATCGAATTGTCTACTTCCTGTATCTGCATCAATCATGGTTTCTGCAGCCAATTTTCATACATTAGCATCAGTATATCTGTATATGCAGTGAAATGCCGGAGTCAACATCATTAGAATCAATCAAGAATTAGCTGCTTTTAAACAGCTGTTCGTGTGATGGCAAAGCATCTCAACTTTTTGCAGAAAAGAATCAGTACAACTTGTTGAGTTCAGTCTCTTATGATGGTTTACCAAGCCAGGGCAAGAATGGATCCCCCTCAAGATCCTCATTATGAATGCCCACAAGAATGGCACTGGGCAAAACACATATCCAGAGAATGCCAGAATCCTCGTAACGGGAATCACCATCATGATACCATGGAAATGCCATCATGAAGAGCATGTCGACAGCCGCGATCTAGGTCATGAGAATGGCAAGTGGTGGGAACAGAAAAAATATTGATCCCAAGTACTGGCAAGGGAACCCATCAAACAGGTAGATGGACCAGCACATGATTAGGCAAACTGTGTGTGTGATTACAAAGAACGATATGGTATATGCAGCTACCATTGCAACAATTCCTTCCAGTATGAGAAACTAAAAGCAAACGAGTTCAGGTGATACCTGGAGCACTAAGAGGCTTGTCTGGAAGTAGCATGAGGTGATGAAAACAGCTCGGAACTACTCACATTGGAAGAGCACATCATTGTTCTGGAGGAAGATGTTGTCCAGACTAGATTATAGCTAAACATAATTTAGGGGGTCAGCTGTGCAATGATGATTCATTGATTCTTTGAACTCTTACTTTAAACTGGCATTGTCAAGCTCACATATTTATTCACCAAATGAACTGGATGTTCTAAGAGCATTGTGCATGCATTATGATTTTTTGTGTCTTTGTAGTATATCTTCAAGTTCTTTACACAGAATTTTGTTGTCACACGGTGTTTGTGATATTTTGCCCTTTTTACTTCTCGAAGTATGTGGACATAACTAATGGGAAGATTCAGGATATATTAAGTTTGAGGATTCGACAGCTTCTGAAAAGGCCCTTGCATTTGCAGCATTTGCAGATGAAGGCAGTTTGATTACAGAGGGTCAAATGGTTACTTTGGAACCTGTGACTGGTCAGGAAACCACAGCTCCTCTTAGTTGACATTAGGCATTTTATTTCTACCTTTCGGTTTGATTGCTTCTATTGAACGAATTGCTGCAACTGTTCAGATAGTTGGGTTTGCTTAGTATCTGTTAGGAAATGCAACTCAATCTCTATTCTCAGCCCCAAAGGGAAAATGTACAGGAGAGTATACAATATGCAAAGAGCACCCTACACTAGAAGGGAATTACAGAATATGAATATATACATCTAACACCCCCCCTCAAACTCATGGTGGATCCACAACATTGAGTTTGGACAAAAAGTAGCTATGTTGCGCCCTCGTCTGTGGCTTCGTGAAGAAGTCTGCAAGCTGAATCTCCGAAGGCACATAGTGAAGGGTGACAACTTGATCCTGCACCTGGGATCTCATATAATAAACATCAACACCGATATGCTTGGCAAGCTCATGCTTAACCGGATCTCGAGCAATACTCATCGCACCCGTGCTGTCAGAAGAGAGAGGAGTCGGTGTTGTAGTAGGTACACCGAAATCTGCAAGTAGCCATCTCAGCCATGTGACCTCAGCTGTCAAGGCCGCCATAGCTCGCAACTCAGCCTCAGCACTCGAACGGGAAACTGCTGTTTGCTTCTTGGTCTTCCAGGCAATCAGAGAGGATCCAAGGAAAACACAGTAGGCAGAAAGGGAGCGACGATCAGAGTGATCACTAGCCCATGTAGCATCGGAGTACGCCTGAAGCTGAAGAGAGCTGGAGCGAGGGAAGAAGAGGCGGCGAGAAATGGTCCCACGAAGATAGCGTAGAACACGAAGAAGATGAGCATAATGGAGCTGAGTAGGAGCAGAAACAAACTGGCTGAGGATATGGACAGCGTGGGAAATGTCAGGACGAGTGATGCCAAGATAAACAAGACTCCCAACAAGATGGCGATATCGAGTTGGATCCGTGAGAGGGTCACCATCAGTGGGCTTGAGGTGAACACCAAGCTCCATAGGTGTATCAACAGTGCGATGATCAGTGAGAGCAGCACGAGATAAAAGATCCTGAATATACTTCTCCTGGGAGAGATAGATGCCCTCAGGCGTGGAAGAAACCTCAATCCCAAGAAAGTAACGAAGAGGACCTAAGTCAGACATCAAGAACTTGTCATTCAGACATTTCTTGACAAACTCAATGAACTGAGAATCATCACCAGTGATAATCATGTCATCAACATAGAGAAGGAGTAGAGTACGACCACGAGGAGATGTGTGAACAAAAAGAGCAGGGTCGTGATCGCTTGGTCTGAAGCCAGCATCAATGACAACAGAGGAGAAGCGCTCAAACCAAGCCCGAGGAGCCTGCTTGAGGCCGTAAAGAGAGCGACGCAACCTGCAAACCATGCCATCAGGGACAGAGTATCCTGGAGGTGGCTGCATGTAGACCTCCTCTCGCAGCTCGCCATTAAGAAAGGCATTCTTAACATCAAGTTGGGAGATGGACCACTGACGAACAGAGGCAACAGCAAGAAGAGTCCGAACAGTGGTCATGTGAGCGACTGGAGCAAAAGTCTCATCATAGTCACGACCGTGCTCCTGCTGGAAGCCACGCGCTACAAGTCGAGCCTTATAACGCTCAAGAGAGCCATCAGAGCGAGTCTTGACCTTGTAGACCCACTTGCATGTGATAGGAGTGACGTGAGGTGGGAGGGGAACAAGATCCCAAGTGCCAGTACGCTCTAAAGCAGCAATCTCCTCAGCCATAGCATGCTGCCACTCCTCATGGATGACTGCCTCTCTATAGGACGTGGGCTCGACAAGAGCAGCAGCGGAGACACGGTAGCGAGGAGGAGGCTGAAGAGTGTTACGATCACGAAGAGCATACGGGGGAGTAGGCTCTGGAGCAGGTCCAAGGAGGGACGGGGTGGGGTCAAGTGGAGGGACAGGTCGAGAACGACGAGTGTAGTAGCGAGTAGCCTGTGTAGGGGGTGATGGTGGTGGCGGCGGTGGTGGCGGAGATGGCGGTGGTGGTGGCAGTGACGATGGTGGTGTCTGAGTCGTAGATGGCACCGGTGAACGGGAGGATGGCAGTGGAGAATACAAATCGGGTAGAGTAAGGAACGATAAAGACTCAGCAGTGCTAGAGGAAGTGCTCGAGGGAGAGCGAGGATAGTAGGAACGAGACTCGTCAAAAGTAACATCCCTCGAGATCCGCATCCGTCGGGCAACAGGATCATAGCAACGATAACCCTTATGCTCCGTACTGTACCCAAGGAAGACACACTCAACTGACTGGGCAGTCAGCTTGGTGCGCTCACGAGGAGGGAGAAGAACATAGCAAACACACCCAAAACACCGAAGATGACTGTAGCTGGGAGGTGTACCAAAGAGCCGCTCATAGGGAGTACATCCCTGAAGAACAGAGGAGGGTTGTCTGTTAATGAGGAAAACAGCTGTAGAGACAGCCTCAGCCCAGAAGTGAGGAGCAAGATCAGCGGAGATCAGAAGGGCGCGAGCAGTCTCAAGAATGTGACGATGCTTGCGCTCAGCAACACCATTCTGGGCATGAGCACCTGGGCACGAGAACTGCGCAAGGGTGCCCTGATCTGCTAGATAACGACGATGAGCATCAGAAGAATACTCACCAGCAGAATCCGCACGAAAAGCCCGAATGGGAGAGTCAAACTGTGTACGGACCATGGTGGCAAACTGCTGGTAAATAGAGAGAAACTGACCACGAGAAGACATAAGATAAATCCAAGTGAACCTCGTATAGTCATCAATAAAAATCACATAATAGGAATGACCCCCTTTCGAAACGAAAGGAGCACGCCCCCAGACATCAGAGTGGACAAGATCAAAAGGACGCTGAGACACAGACTCACTAGCAGGATATGGGAGTTGCAGCTGTTTTCCAAGCTTGCAACCCGTACAATGAAGACCAGACTGACCAGAAACTGGACCTAAAATACCACTACCAACTAAAGTGGACAATCGAGAACCTGAGAGATGACCTAAACGGCGATGCCATTGCTCGAAGGTAGTGGTAGACGAAGCAACAGATACAGAAGCAGGGGAACTGGATGGCTGGTCATCAGAAGTAGGTGATGGAAGACGTAGCCAGTCCAGCTCCCAAAGACCCTGAGAATCTCGACGCCTAGGCCCAGTCCCCACCAGAAGACCCGTACGAAGATCCTGAACACAACAGGAGTCAGCCTCAAGAATGATACGACAATTATGATCAGTGATCTGACCAGCGGACAACAGCTGCATAGTGAGTTTAGGAACATGTGAAACAGTAGGAACATGAAAAGAAGAAGTAGAAAGAGTTCCTCGTCCAGCAACAGAAAGAGAGGTGCCATCAGCAGTGTGAACAATGAAAGGTGAACTGGGAGGTGACATAGACGACAACTGAGTCGAATCAGGAGTCATATGAAAAGAAGCGCCAGAATCAAGAAACCAGGGAAATGATATACCTGGTGAAGGAGGTGGTGGAGTAGAACTAGAAGCAGAAGCGGTGGTCCCGTGTGCTGAGGCAGTAAGGCGGCGTAGCAGCCCAAGTACCTCTGTCTCGACTGCAGAAAGAGAGCGACGACCCTGCTGACCGGAGGGCCCCGCTGAGCCCTGAGAGGAGCGTCCACCACGACGTCTCTGCCTGTCGCGTTGCCTCTTGCGACAGACAGCAAACTCGTGGCCTGATATGCCACAGTAGGTGCACGGCAGCTCGGATGTGGCCGGAGATGCCACAGGAGTCGAAGGAGCTGGGGACGGAGGCACCGGAGGGGGTGGGGAGGCCGGAGGAGCTCGAGCCGCCAGTACAGTGGTAGACGGCTGAGCTAGGCCCACCCCTCCAGCACGAAGACGAGTCTCCTCTGCCCGCAGCTCAGGCATCGCCTCGTCGAGCGAAGGGCGTGGACGACGTGTCAGGAGCTGGGACCTGACAGTCTCAAACTCAGGACGAAGCCGAGAGAGGAACTCGTGAAGTCGAAGAGTCTCCCTCTGGCTCCGGTGGCGGTCACAACACCGACAAGTGCCAGCGCCGCAGAACTCGGCCCCCAAGCTGTCAAGACGGTGCCACACTGCACACATCTGACGGTGAAACTCTCCCACAGTGTGGTCAAGCTGTCGAAGCGACTGAGCCTCCTCTACGACAGCAAGGTACATCGCCTCATTACGAATCTCGTAACTTCGACGAAGGTGAGCCCACATCTGATGTGAAGTGGTGAGACCTCTGAGAGTAAGTGAAAGGTCAGGCTCCATGCTCGCAAAGAGAATAGCCTTGGCACAGGCCTCCTCACGACGCCAAGTCTCGTAAGTAGCAAGATCAGACTGATATGTATCCAACTCAACCTCAAACTCCTCAAGCATAGCAGTCTTGGTGGCCTCATTAGCATCAGGTGGATAAGTAGGCTGCACTGGAATGCGAGGGCAAGGCGGGCATGGCTGCTCGCCTGTGAGATAGCCCCACAACTGCTGACCACCCATATGAACCTCCATGTGAAACGCAAACTCTCCCCAATTGTACCATTGAACAATACAGGGCACCGAGGAACAGAGATAGCACCGGGTCTATCAGCAACAGCAACAGGGAAAGCCATGGAGTACAAATCGCAGAACTTTGCTTTGGCCTTTGCTTTGGCTTGTTCGGATTCCTTTTCCCTTTTGCTTTGGCTTCAGGCTCACCACCAGACAGCAGCGAGAACAGCAGCAGTCACAGCCACCGAACAGAGGCACGCGGGCAAAGGCAACGCGCAGCCGGGACAGGGCACAACGCGCGTGGGACGAGGCAGGACGCGCGCCGGGCTGAGCTGATGCACGCGGGCACGCGCGCGTGGAGGGACGCCTGACTGGAGGCGCGGGCGACGCGCAGCCGGGGACGCGGGCAGAGCGTGCGCCGGGGGCGCGGATGACGCGCGGGCCGTGTGCGACGCGCGTGCAGGGCGGAGGCGCGCGACCGGGCGCGCTCGTCGGGGCGGATCTCGGCGGCGGCGGATGTGGCGCGCTGGCGAGATGTGGCGGCCGGGGCACGAAGCAAATGGGAGCTCGGACGAGGTTAAGGAAGAAAAAGGTAGGGGATGGAGCTGCTTGGGTTCGCCGGCGGCTGGGCGGCGGCGGCGGCGGCCGGAGGTCATGGATCGGGAAACCTAGAGCTCTGTTACCATGTTAGGAAATGCAACTCAATCTCTATTCTCAGCCCCAAAGGGAAAATGTACAGGAGAGTATACAATATGCAAAAAGCACCCTACACTAGAAGGGAATTACAGAATATGAATATATACATCTAACAGTATCATCTAGTCTTGTAGTTGATGTGTGACACTATGGATAGTATTTCTATTTGAAACATTATTTTCAACCAAATATGGATAGTTATGATGAATCATATTGTACTGAAAGTAGTTCTTTTGATACTCTCATTCTACTTAGTAACATTTATCCATCCATTAATTTAGGCACAAATTACGAGTTCACCAGATTTGAATGTCATTGTCAGTCACATTTTTTGTAGGCAGCTGTTTCCAACCCGCCAGGTCAACTTGATAAGGATGATTGGAATGCAATTCAAGGCGGTCAAGAGAAATATAGACAGCCAGTTCAACAAAGGATGGTATGATCTATTTTCCTGGTAAAAAGAAATAAAAAGACAATCGGTACAACAAAGGACGAAATGATCTATTTGCCACGTTTAATTGTTGGAGCTGTTTCCAGTTTCATGTGCAATTCTATTGCAAGTCCTATTTGGTCTGAAATTACCGATTTACCAGAACTAACTGGACATTGTTTCTGGAATAAAGTTATCATGGAACTCATTTAACTGACAGTAATGTTGACACCCATAACGAATTGAATCTTGTACCTTGTGTCTTCCGATCAGTTCAGTTTTACTCATGTGAACTCTACTGAAAAACTTCTTTTATCGCAATGCAAATTAGGACACCAGGTTTGGAGAAAGATATTGATGTGGCTTGCTTTGTGCGAATTTTCCAGGGATTGGAAGAGTAACAGATGCGGAATGCACTTTGTGGGAAGCGGGGTAGCCACTTCGACTCTTTGCTGGGGCATCGCAATGCGTAGAGGGTAGAATGCTTTATCAGTTCTATAACGAGGGACGCATATTCTGTGTTGCCTTCGTCCGCAGCTTTGGAAATGGTCGTTGGTGTTGTTTAATGTTTTTTTGTTGTTGTTGTCATGTTGTGAATCATGGGCTGCGCTTTCCAGAGCACAATCTATGAATGATGACAGTAAGAAGAGAGGAAAATGGAACTGTCGGCGGGTAAAGCAAAACGTCTGAAAAGAAAGGGAACTGCTATTCGTCTGGTCGTAACTCGTAACACACCCGTAACATGCGGTCGGATATATAGCAATTTTGGAAAAGAAAACTGTTATATGCTGCAATGTACTGAATTCTGATTCAGATTCCAGGTCAGGAAAGTTATCTTTGCTTGTGTTACGATTTTTCGGCTGTCTCCTTTGTAAAGTACGCACAAGTCTAAAAAAAAAGGTACGCACATTGTGAAAAGAAATTATCTTTGCTTTGTGTCACGATTTTTCGGCGGTTCCCTTTGTAAAGTACGCACATTGTAGAAAAGAAACTAGCACCAAAGGCCAACCTCTAATCTGTTAACGGCGTATTTAAAATCCAAGATTTTTACAACAAAACAACTGATCCGCAACGAATTGCACACAATTTTTTTTTCAAATCAAAAGTCCCCGGACTCCTGAGCAAGGTTTACAATACCGTTTAGACCGGAAAAACGACCGGTATGTCCGGTTACCGGGAAAACCGGAAAAACCGGTCGGAAACGGGACCGAAATTCAAATGATGAATTTTAAACCAAAAAATATCGAGATATCGGGTAAACCGGTCAGGTTTACCGGTAAACCGGACAACAATCCCGGAAAACCGGAGACAAAATCAGAAAACCGGTTCAAAGAGGGAAAATGAAAAAAAAACAAAACAATTAAAAATTTGCAAAAATCAAAACAAAAAATATGTAAATAAACTAGATGCAATTTGAAGCGCAATGGTGCAACAACAACACAAAAATTCGATTGTTTGCTCGGACAAAAAAATCGATGAAAGTTGCTGGCTCAAAAAAAATTAAAAAAAACGGTTGTTTCTTTTTTTCTTCCCTCTTTCAACACATAAAGCTTGCTCGATTTTTTTGACAGACCAAACGATAGAATCTACGTGTTTCGTTTTCACTGTTGGACTGCAAATTTAATCTAGGTTTTTTACGTATTTTTTGTTTCAAACTTTTTTAAATTTTCAATTTTTTTTAAAATTTATAATTAAAATCGGTCTACCGGGTAAACCGGACCGGACGGTTTTCCGGTTTTCGCGAAAACGGGTCCGGTTTATCGCGGTAATGTAAACCCTGCTCCTGAGATGGGAGAACTCGTGCGCAACCTGAAACGCACCGTGATTTCACCAAAATGCCACCGGATACGACGGCATCGGCCGCTATCTTCATCGCAGCCAGGGAGAAACATCGCTGACACCCGCGCACTCGGAGTCGTTGAGTAGCCGGCTAGCCGCCAGTCAGATCTTACCGACCCACCGGCGGCGATGGCGGCTCCTCCAGCGACGTCCTCCGTGGCCGCGACCTCCTCCTCCTGCGCGCGGCTTCCCAGCGCGCCTCTGCGCGCGACGAGAGCCGCCGTCTCCTTCCCCTCCCGCCGTACGAGCCCGTCGTCACCTGAAGCCGCCTCAACATGTTATAATCCAACTCCTCATGTGATTCATCCGTTCTCCTTTCGTTTTTGCTTGGTGCAGCACGGCCGGCCGCTCTGACCGCGCGAGCGGGGCCGTCACGGCGTCCAGACGTGGTCGCCGCCGCTGGGCACCAGAAGCTGATGGGGTCTCTGACTAACAACGAGGGCCTCAGGTTTGGCGTGGTGAGTTGACTTTTACTTAATTGATGATACACACCTGCTGTTCTAATGTAGATTCGATGGGATCTTAGTCAACAGAAACCATGGCTTTGCTCTGCAATGATTACTACTACTAGTTACATGCTCTCTTCCTGTATTTTAACACCTTTTTTTTCCTTTGAATGCATGATGTGATGACTGTATGGTACCCTAATTACTTGCAGGTTGTGGCGCGGTTCAATGAGGTTGTCACAAACTTACTACTGCAGGGAGCCCTGGAGGCATTCGAGCGATACTCTGTCAAACCGGAGAATATAACAGTATGCATCTCCATATAAAGCCTTCTTTATTTGTTAGAATCACACGCATAAATATGCAACGTGCATTAATTTAGAATTGTTTGTGCACCATGGTTTGGAAGTTGGAACGACCTTTGTACCGATTTTCTTAGTTGTGTATGCTTCAAAAATGTCATAGGAATTATAACTGTGCAGGTTGTTAGTGTTCCTGGAAGCTTTGAAGTTCCTGTGACAGCTCAAAAGCTTGGACAGTCTGGAAAGTTTGATGCCATCCTGTGCATTGGAGCTGTGGTAAGTTGATTAGTTTGAGTACCAGCTCCATATTAGATGACTGGTTTTTATTGTTCTCTACATTCATTATACGTTTGATGCTCATGTAGCATGCCACCAAGATAATGTTGATCCTCTAGGTTAACTTTCCAGATATATGGAACAATTAAATACATGCCCTTCTAATTCAATATTATGCACCCTTCCAATCTTGCAATAGAGAAAGTTGAAGGAGAAAGGTCTAAAAGAAATTTCAGTGAAAAAAAATGCAAAGAAGGAACAGCAACACTGAGTTGGGTTTTCTATTTAGCGAACATCCTGTGGGGAGGCATCTATCAATTTGCGCTAGGCTCTTTAACAAATAATAGCATTGTTGTATTTGAGTTTCCTCTTTCAGTCCTTTTTTAAGTCACACTGACCATGTTGCTCCTGTGATAAGATCTAATTGAATTTAGCTTTGTATACTCATTGTCAGCGTTTGAACTTTTTTTTTTATATTGAAAGCTTCTTTGACTCTCTTTGCAGATTAGAGGTGACACAACCCACTATGATGCTGTTGCAAACTCTGCTGCATCAGGTGTACTCTCTGCCGGGATGTCTGCTGGTATGTTGCTTTCAGCTCTTAGGCTTCCTTGTATATGGTGCCAATAGAAAATCTGATTTGCCAAGACTTTCTGTGTCAACTGGGGTAGGCCTAAGTAGAACTTTGATTCTTCTTGTTCTTAACAAGGTTAACTGGTAAGTACAGATATCGGCAAAGTAGAACATATAAAATAACTAAAGGTAAATATCTCATCTACTCAATACAACGACACACAGTTCTCCTGTTGTTGAGAAAAAGAAGAAACAAAGATCAATGATATATGACTTACATGATCATATAACTATTAAGATAGATGTAACCAAGCTATCATAAATTATTGCAGCTGTCAAAGCACTTCCCATGGTTCACTGAAATTTTGTTATATGTTATCATGGTTATATTACTGGTGATTATATATGGTTAAGAACAGGAAACTTCTCTTATGTTAGACTACTTATTCTTTTATTGTTGATGCAGGTATTCCTTGCGTATTCGGTGTTCTGACCTGTGAAGATATGGACCAGGTAATTAGTGATTCTATTACATATACATCTTATCAAATGCTACATATATCTGGATCCTCTTTGATAACCCAAATCAGGGGAGGGGGCCACTTTTGAACTTTTCTAATATATAGAAATTCCATCTTTACCCTCTGTTATGTGTCCATTCAAAGTCTGTTTGAACAACCAGAGAATATCCACCATTGCTTGTAAGGTATCTGAAAAAAATAAAATTCTAAGCTTAAAAATTGAGGCGGTAGAAATGGGAAACAAGCCAAATGCTTAGAATTTGATCTGGGACCAAAACGTTGTTGTTTGTATACCCAAGCGATGTGCTTATTTACAGTATTGAAGAGTCCTCATTATTTGCACATGCTAGTAGGTGAACTAAATTATATTTCCATGAACAGTAATGTTATGTTAGCTTGAATCCAAATTGCGCAGACTAAAGATGGAGAAGTGTCACAAAAGAATTCCATTGTGATGAAACTATCACGTGGATACTTTGGCCTTTTGTTGATTATATGACCACTTTCAGAATGATGTGCAATATTTGGCTCTTTGCCACTCTCCCTAGCTGAAGCAATAAACACGCTATCAAACTTTGCAGGCCCTAAACCGTGCTGGTGGCAAAGCTGGAAACAAGGGTGCCGAAGCTGCTATTACTGCTGTAAGTGTTCTCGCCAATGCAAATGCATATGGATTTATTTTCACCTGACAAATCCTCCTTTCCTGTAGATTGAGATGGCCTCGCTGTTTCGGCATCACTTAGGCTGAGGTCCAGTGGATACCGATTTCTTGGAGCAACAACCTTTCCTCCTGGCCAGGACTATCTGATGATTTTGGCTAGTAGAGCTTTTTGCCGAAGGCTATCGTTTAAGTTATTATTGTAACTAGTTGGTCAGGGTGCTTATTGGTTGTTTTTCCTTCTCGGTTATTAGCAAAAGTCAAGGGATATGTTCGTGTCAGAGATTTGAGACTATCAATAATTGTTACCAAATGCCCAACACGGTCATAATAAAGTTGCATTGCTTTGTGTTTTTCACCTATGAGTGCTCTGTACTGTCGCTGAACTGTTGTGCCGGATTGGCGCTCGCGTGACAAACATCCCATACTCCCAATTTTTTTTTCTTTGTCTAATAAACTTTCAGGAGTAGACGAACGTGCTCCATACAAATTTTATGCAAAAAAAAAAAGTAAGCATACTTCTCACACAATGTTATTAATCATTCACCCTACAATCGTTTGTTTTGCTGCCTGAATAGTGAATGCGTAAAATAGGGCATCCGAGCCAGCAAGCCACCAAGAAGCTAGCAAATCAAAAGTCTGTTTCCTATCGTGATAGTCAAACGCGAATTCTCAACAAGTCTTTATGACGATAAAGATGGTACGGCTATCAACAAATTAAGTTCGTTTTCTATCGTGATACCCAAACGCGAATTCTCCTGGTGGCGGATGCAGCACGTGGGAGCGAAGGTAACACATTTTGCAGACTCTCTCCACCTCCCTGTGGCCACACGCAAATGTCCTCATCAAGTCTGGATGCGTAACATCCAAGCGACGGCGGCACGTCTTGCAAACACAGTCCAGGCTGCCGCTGCGCCGACGAGACCACCAGAGATAGAAACCAAGGACACTGTAGGCTTCAGTAACCGGCTCATCTAGCAACGGGGTGCACGTGACGACTCTTCCATCGGGAGGATCTTCTCCTCTGAAAACACGCTCGAAAAAGAAGAGGGTTCGTCGTGGAGCAGGCAGCGGCAGAAAGGAGAAGAAGCCGCCGCAGCAGGCGGAGCGCCTCCTGCGAGCCACGAAGTTGCCGTGCATCCAGCAAGCGCCGTCGTCGAAGCGATAGCTTCGGGTGACTCGGCCGGAAGCAGGCACGTACTCGTCGCCCGGGCGCGCGGAGTTGTAGTGGCGCAGGCAGTCCTCCACGAGCTCGCGGTCGATGGCGAGCTGCTCGAAGTGGGTCGGGGTCGTGGCGCGGCGGCGCTCCTCCCGGAGCCTCTCGTGCTGCAGCATGTCGAGCGGCTCGCCGACGGGGATGGGCTCGTCGGGGTGCGGGCGCGGGAATTTTTTGGGGAGCGGCAGGATGTACCAGTCCCAGAAGGTCGCGCGGCCGTCCGGGCGCCGCCACGGGGGCGCGGGCCTCCTCGACAGCAGCCTCTCCTCGGCGCGCTTCACCTCCTCCTCGTGACCGTCCCCGATTTTGTGGATCACGCAGCCGGGTGGTGGGTACATGAGTTCCTTGAAGCGACGATCCGCCTCCGCTGCCGTCGCCGATGCGCCGAGGTGGAGCGATGTGTGGTGAGCCTCGTCGCCCGCTTTGTTCCTGGCCTGCGCTCTCGCCGTCCCGATCCGCGCCTTCCTTGCCTCCGCCTCCTGCTGCTCCGGTCCGACGAGGGTACGAGTCCGAGTCTCCTCGTCCTCCGCAGCCACGTACCCCATGGCTGCACGTCTCGAAACTGGGACTCTGGCTTGGCGTGTCGTCTGTTTTGCAGTTGCCATTATATCAGGGGTTCGGTTCAGGCCGTTCCGATTAGGATTTTTTTTTTTTTTGAGCCAAGTTCCGATTAGGATCCAAGCCGACGCGTGGACAGAGGTAAGGGGCCTTTGGAACGCGGGATTTTTTCTCATTCCTGCGTTTTTCTTGTGAACAGTTAACTGATTCCTGTGAAATTCCTGTACAATTCCTGTAAAAATTCTGCCTTCCAAAGGAGGCCTAAAGGATCGGATGGGCTGCAGCCCACCTTAAGAATTGGTCTAACTGCTCAAGATGTCGAGCGCTTGAGGCCGAGTCGGAGACTCGGAGTCAGGCTGCCGACGAGCAGAGAGAGAGGGACGGAAGGCGCCGAGTCAGGTTCAGGCAGAGTCGCGACCGACGGCTGATCCGACGCGCGCGTGTTCGCGACCAAAGGATCAGGCAACGGCGGCAGGTGGCCGGCACGGAGGCCGCGGCTCCTCTCCGGCAGGCGCTCAGCTGCTGAGGCTTCAAGGTAATTCAATTTGCCGTAGTGCTGCAGTGGTAGGAATTTTTAGAGCATCGCCCCGCCCCCGACGCCCGATTGACCCGAGCCGCCGGGTTCGCCCCCGCAGCGCACGCCCCGTTGAGCGCGCCTCGCGCTCCGCCGCCCCGCCTCTAGAGCACGTCCTGGAAGGGCGGCGTGGAAGAGCACGGAGAGATAGAGAGAGACGGAGAACAGTTATAGGCTTGCTTGCATATGGGCCTACAGATGAATATAGGGGAAAATATTACATCAATCTGCTGGAGCACACATGACATCCCCTCTACACTCAAAAACCAGTTAAATCAATCCCCTTTACCCAGACGTAGGGGATAGGCAAAGATCAATCTGCTGGAGATGCTTAGGATTTTAGCAAATTTGTTACTTGTTTTGTGCAATTGGATTTGATAGCACGGAGATCAAATAATTATTTCTGCTCTAATATGTTCAGAGAACTTCAAATCAGTTGTACGTGTCAATGTCAGGGAGTAATAGTTTTGCTCTGGATATTCAGGTTTACAGATTTTAGAACATAGGGATAGACTGTAATGAGTGAAAGAGTTCTGGTTTTTAGCTGTAGAATTGTTACAAATTATACTCTTCATCTGTGTGGCTGTGACTGGTAACAAGAGCTGGCTGATACTTCAGAGCAAGAGTTTTGCTATTTTTGAGTCGGACATATAGGGCCGCTCACACGTCACACCTTGCCTCCATCTGCTTTATCGTATGCTTTTGCTGATACCAGCCATAAACCTTAGCTGCTACCAGCTTCAGTAGCAATGCTTATCACCTAGACAGGCGTTGTCTAGATTGTTGATTTTAAGATACTTGCAAAACACCCTATTAGGATTTTGTACTTGTATTGTGTGTTAGACGTTGGTACTTTAAATTTTCGGTGTTCAAATATTTTTTTCAGTTAGACCACCCTAACTTGAAGCTTCCACTTACCTGTTGGGGTGGGCTCGCTGATACGCTGGGACCAGACGTTCAGGGGAGGCAAGTTAGAGGGGAGCGGCGAGAGGGGGAGGACCAAGGGGGGTCAGGACTGTGGTCCTGTTCTTGCGCTTGGAGCAGTGTTCTAATCTGCAGCTGCCCTGTGATGGGCGGCCCCCAAGTCTGGGATGGCACTCTGTCACTGGACAGCTTCAATGCCTCTGCGACGGCGCTGATCAAGAGGTGGAAGGAGATGGAGGTGGATGAATCTCTTCCCGACTGGACATGGAGACCTTGCTGCAAACTGGGCGTGCAATCTGAGGTCTCTGTTCTTTTTTTTTTCTTGTTCTTCCCCATCTCACTTTACATTAGATTTCACATTGTCGTCACTGATGATATCACTCGATTTCTTTCAGGTAGAAGGATATCTGGTCCTGGAAGGAGTGTACCGCATTTGCGGAGAGAGCCAGGTGTAGTTTATTTGTCTATATGTTTTCTTTTCTTTTTTTAAGGAAAAAATACAAGCATTTCACTAACTTTTGCAACCCTGAGCAGACTGAGGATAGCAACGACTTAGATGATGCAGATTTCAGCGCAGATGATTCTTGGGTAAATTTTTGGTATACTCTGACTTGCTTTGTTCTATATAGAGCAATGACATCAACTTTGAACCCTAGAAAAGCAACAACTTCAGTTTATGATTTCTGTGACTTGCTTATTGGTACATTTGCTTCCTTTAAATTTCCACTACTCGTATATTAGATTATATTTTCGTAGACATCAAATTTACCCAAAGCAGAGGGGAACACATGTTGTTTGTGAATCTAAGCACTCAGGATCTTGTTCTCGAGGCTTTTATGAGCAAATGTTGTCCAGATGAACACTAGTATTCCTGAAGTAACTTTATGGTGTCCTTTTTGCAGGTCCAGAGCTCTAGCGAAGCTGCTCATGTTTATGATTTCCATGTCGTCTACAGCCACTCTTACAGGGTTCCAGTGCTATACTTTCAGGGTCATCACTCCAGTATGCAATTCGACTACACAAGTGGATATTTACTTCCTTTTAATGTTTCACTTGACAACAAAAATCTTTCACTTGTGCTTAGGTGGGCAACTGCTAACTCTAGATGAGATAAAACAAGAACTTCCTTCTACCTCATTTAAAGTATTAAGCGAGTCAAAGTGGACATTTATTACTCGAGAGGTTCGGCTCGTTCACTCGTGACTCTAGGTGATGATTGATAAAAATGTATCTTGGTCACGTTCACTCATTATCACAAGGTTTAAACCTACACTCAAAGCAATTAAACTGATCTTGCACTCCTGCAGGAGCATCCCCACTTAAGCAGGCCATGGTTCACCTTGCATCCCTGTGGAACCAGTGAGTGGATGAAGCTACTTCTGAAAGAAACTGAAGTGGCAGATAAGGAACAATGGCTAAAATATTTACCGGCATGGCTATCTGTGGTTGGCCAGGCAGTAGGACTGAAAATCCCTCTTGAGCTTCATTGCAGCTCATAGATTCTTGACCCATTTTTCATTTTCAGTATGTATGGTGGTGATATTCAAAGGGAAAGTTCTCACCCCCTTGATGGTGTTGTATAAAGATCACACTAATTCATGACACTGACACCATTTTGTAATTGTGGTAAATATCTACTTTCATTGCATTTGCTCGAGTATTTGTGTCGAACGTATTTGTCATTCGTCTGACTCTGAAAGTTAAAGAGTAGCTCATTTGTACACTTCTTTATAACCAATAGATCAAATGAGTTAATCACTTTATTGTTGGACTGCTGGATCAAAAGAGTTTAGCGGGCCATAAAAAAATGAAAATTCTTGCCTTCAAATTATTTTTGACATTTGTACCCCGGAGAGACCTTGAGGCTTTGTTTATTCTGGATTGTACACATGGAGTTTCATCTTAGGCATGGGACAAAATTACATGGGTGATGGGTGCCTCGTTTTCATTTGGCTCAGGTAGAACGGCCGTGTACACTGGCAGAAACGCTAGGGACACCATAGCCCATGGCGACGAAGACAAACGGCCCGTGAAATGTACACCACAAGTCAGGCGGTCCAACCGTGGGTGCTGGGTGGCGCTGTGCCGATCGAGTGCAGTCCGAGGTACGTAGTTGAAAGCCCGACGGTGATGAGCCGTCGGAGAAGAGGTGACAGCACCAGCGACTACGTTCAGAGAACAGCATGATCACCAAAAGTCGTATACAACCAAACGAAGCTCCGATCAAGAGCCTTGCTATACGTTTGATCCACCACCGTTATAGGCAAAAATAACCAGACATAGTAACCTTATCACTCTCACGGCTTCCACGAGGGCGGCGGCGGCGGCGCAGTTGGGAACATCGGCGGCACGGCGGAGAACATGGTGTTCTTGTCGACGGCGCCGGCGCCCGTGCCGCGGCCGCTGCTGGTGACGGCCACTAGCGCGGCCACGAGCGCTGCGTTGCCCACCAGCGTGGGCTCCGCCTGCGCGTGGTTGGCGCGCACGTCCTGGAACCCGTCGTCCTTGTCCGGCCCGCCCACCATCGCGCCCGTGAGCACGTTCGGGTCCGCCTTCTTGCTGTCGAGCCACCGGCGCCCGCCCGTGCACGTGTACTTGACCCGGTTCCTCGGCGTCGACGCGCCACGGTGGTGCACGTGCCGCGGGTACCTCTTGTTGACGCCCACCACGTAGCTCATCTTCCTCGGGTTGTCACCGAGAATGTAGTTGATCTGCTCGTGAATGTGATGCGTTCCCACACACAGAACAAAGCAAGCAAAGACATTAGAAACCAAGCTAATGCAACTTTGAGTGTTTTTTGCCGGTTCGAGTCTTGTCAACTACGACGTACCTGAGACCTGGCGAACGCGCGGAGCACGTCGGCGTTCAAGAAGTGGGGGCCGCAGTACCAGCCGGGGACGCCGACGACCTCCATGTAATCCGCGAAGAGCGCGGCGAGGAACGAGTTGGCGACGACGTACTGCAGGTTCTGCCCGCCGCCGTGGTTGAACAGCGCGAGCCCTCCCTTGGTGAAGTTGAACGCGGCGAAGCGCGGCAGGTACGCGCACATGTTGATCTCCGTGACGTTGTGGTAGCCCCGCAGCGACTCCTCGTACGGGTACCCGGGGCTGACGAACATGCGCAGCCGCGACAGCAGCAGCTGCGCCCCGGGCAGCTTGTTGTCCCAGCTGAACACGGCGAGGTCGAGCACGCCCGCGAAGGCGGCCGCGTTGCGCGGCGTGGCCGGGTCGGTGGCGAGGCCCTCGTAGGTGGCGTTGCCCGTGGCGTAGTACATCCACGCCGCGCCCCACATGTACTCGTCCCAGTAGCTCGTCGAGTTGTAGTAGGGCTCGATCTCCGGCTGGCCTCTCGAGTAGGTGGCGGCAGCGTGGGAGTCGCCGCCGATGGAGTCGCTTGCGAACTTGAACATGGTGGTCGCGCCGTGGACGAGCTGCTCGGAGTAGGCGGTGTCGTCGCGGAACACGATGGAGGCGGCCGCGAGCGCCGCGGCGATCTCGGCGCCGAGGTCCGGGGCGGAGCCGACCGAAATGGAGGGACGCTTGTACTCCATGTCCTCCGGCCGGTTCCAGCAGTAGTGGTCGTCCGGCTCTGTCCCGTTCACCTTTGCATGACCCACCTAAATCAAACACCGAGCCAGATGATCAATACAGTGCAAATATCAGTATCTGAAAACTTGGATTATTATTAGTTACCTGAGCGTAGACATGGTTGATGGTAGAAGCAGAGGAGTTGAAGGTGCGAAGCAGATAGTCCGTGCCCCATCTGATGAGCTCCCTCGCATGATCATACTCCCCGACGGCCTTGTACTTGTCACTGTACTCTATCACCGACCAGCTCAGCAGCGTCATGGAGAAGGCCATCGGGAAATGGAACTTGATGTTGTCGCCGGCGTCGTAGTACCCGCCGACGAGGCCGCCCTTCACGTCCTTTGAGCCGTCAAACAGACCGGAGTCCCCGCGCCACGGGACGCCATTGTTCCTCGGAAGCCGGCCCGCTGTCACGAAGAAGAGGAGCAAATGAAAATGTTGTAGATGAAGTAGAACATTACATGAATTTCCACTTTCCAGTTATCAAACTGCGTGGTCTATGAGCGACCTTGTCAAGATCCGCGTTAAGAGCAGTTAGTTGGCCTTGGGATATTTCTATCTACAAGCCGCGCTTTCTGCATACTAGGTTTGAGTAGGTGACAGAGAACAGGACAGAACATTCCATTCGGGGGACTGCAGCTGTCCTGTGCACTATTGGAATGTCCAGCTGCATTGTGCATTAATGACGTAATTCCATTCCAGAAATGTGCGCAAGCAAATTGCGACGCAAATTCCCCAATCCCCAAGTGCGAACGCAATGGCAAATCCGCGCAGGTCTCCACCGATCAATGATCGTACTAGCTAGAAGGCTGCGAAACAATTTGTTCTTCCGAAACCTCGATCGAGGAAGCGATGGATGTTCTAGCTAGAAGTAAGAACAGAAAGAGAAGATCATGATTCATGAGAAGAGGAAGCGTTTGTTGCCGGCTCACATTTCTGGGCGTTGAAGAAGAGGAGCGCCTTTTGTAGCGCCCTGGCGTACTGGTCGGGCGGCGGCGGGGCGTGCTTCTTGTGCGGGATGGACTTGGCGATGATGACGGGGAGGCCGACGAGGACGAAGGCGGCGGCGAGGCCCAGAAGGCCCACCAGAGGACCTTGCGCTTGACGAGGACGCAGCCGAGGTCGACGTGCCGGTCCTTCTTCTTCGCCTCCGGCGGGCCCAGCAGCCAGCCCTGCTGCGTCTCGTCAAGCTCGTGGTGCCGCCGCGCCGACACCGCGCCGCGGTCCAGGTCCATGTTCAGGCTCTGGTCGTCCTCCGTCGACCCGTCCACGGCGATCTCGAAGACCCGCCCCAGTGGTTCCCCGAGTACATGGTGCGAGCCCGGCTGATTGGTGTCGCTCTTGGGCGGGGGAGTTGCCTTGTCGCCGGTGATGTTTAGGGGTTTGTGACTTGGCGGTCTGTTGAAGAGCACGGGCCTGGCAGGGTGAGTAAGAGAAGACCACCATCCACCATGCACACCGGCCACTTTGACCCGAAGGCAAACCCGCTATTAATAAGAGAAGACCACACCATCCACCATGTCTCTTAATTTGGTGATCCATAATTATGATTAATCACATATGACCGTTAGAGGTATGTATGCAATTATGCATGGCTATCTAAATTCTTCCAATGCTATAAAAACACGTTTAAATTTGTGTTTGCCGGTAATTTCTGGCTGTAGTTGTGAACACACTAAAAAAAAAATCTTGGGGGCTGTAAAAAAGCATTAGTACTTTTTTTTTAGTATTTTCGACCACAAATCATAACTGAGTAATAGGTGCGATATAAAAAAAGGGCTATCTAGTATCTACATAGTACAGGTGAAGGTATAGCCATGAATTCAGATATAATTAATTTCGATAGAGACCAGCAGCCAGATCACAGAAATAATAAATAATGATATCTTGGGGATTATTTGACACGAGCAGGATACTTGGGGCTCTCCCATATAATAGCTATCAGCGCAATCGAACTCTGCTCATGTTTCTCTCCACAATATAATGGTGACATGGCGGCCTGTCGAGCACCAGTCATGCCTTCATTCCTGGATTTCGTTTTGCATTGCTCTCAGCTTCACTTATCCGATCAGATTCTCGATTTCTTACACGTCGCCGCGGGGTGGATATCTTTAGCATCAAAAACAACTGCAACCACGGCATATGGCAGGTGATCACTACCGTAGCGGGCTCACAACCACTGGCCCTCGTGCTCGAGGGGTACGATCGAGTACCCGTCTTGGAATCCCGGTTGCTGCAGGGGTGGTATAGGGTCGCGTCTGGGCGAGGAAGCTCTTGCCCCACCGTGTTTCTGGCTAGGGAGGTGGTTGCCGACGAAGGAAGACGACGGGAACGCGTCGATCGCCGAAGGGCCGCGCCGCGCGTGTCCAGCCTCTCGAACACAAATGCGGCGACAAAGGCCGAGGATATGACATTAAGGGAGGGTTCTGTTATGGTTACGACCACCGGAGATGCTGTGTCCCTACGGCGGCAGCGAACAGGAGAGCGCGCGACGGGCGAGGCGGCACCGCGGCAGCCTGCATCGTCCCGGAGCCGGGGTGGTCGCTATTTCATTTAGCGACCACCCATATGGCCGTTGGATAAAAAATGCTGCGGCTGCGATTCGACGGAACAAGAAAACGGCACCGTTTCTGGGCCAAGCCGAGGCCCAGTTGCTTGAGTCAATCTTTAGTTTGCAGCCCGTTGGACTTGCGCCGCGCGAGACTAGTCCACCACCGGCTTGTGCCCCGGACCTGAAGCGAAGGCATCATCATCCTTCGTGGGTTTTTTTTTATTAATAACATTATTTTTAAATAAATTTAAAAAAATAACATGCTGTTTCGAAAATTTGTAAAACTAGCATCCCAATCGCCCTTTCAATGGGCGATTAGGATAAATCGCCCGTTGAAAAGGCGACTTGATGAAAAAAAGCGTAAGCGGGGCCCAGTCGCCCAACCAGTAGGCGACTGGCTCCCTGTCGCCCGTCCAGCAGGCGACAGGGTCCCCAACCACCGGGCGATTGGACCCGTCGCCCGACGAGCCGGCACAGGCCCTAGTCGCCCGTTTTGGGGGCCGACTAAGGTATTTTTTTTCTTGCATCATTTTTTGTTTCGATTGCAAATATTCATTCATAAAAAT